>JAMPIV010006082.1:387500-405519 GCA_024509875.1 Oreohelix idahoensis
ATGATGGTGATGATAATAATGGTAACGATGATAAGGATGGTGATGGTGATAGTGATGATGATGGTCATGTTGATGCTGATGGCGATGATGAGAGTGATGATGATGGTGATGGTGATGATGATGGAGATGGTGATGGTGATGATGGTGATGATAATAATGGTAACGATGATAACGATGATGATGTGATGATGATGGTGATGATGATGGTGATGATGATGTTGGTGATTATGGTTATGGTGATGATAATAATGGTAACGATGATATTGATGGTGATGGTGATGATGATTGTGACCGTGATGATGATGGTGATGATAATGATGGTGATGATTATGTGATGGTGATGATGGTGGTGATGGTGATAATGATGGTGATGGTGATGATGATAATGGTAACGATGATAATGCTGATTATGGTGATGATGGTGAAGATGGTGGTAGTGCTGATGGTGATTATGATGGTAATGATGATGATGGTGATGATCGTGATGGTGATGATGGTGATTGGGATGATGGTGATGATGATGTTGATGATGGTAGTGTTGATGATAATGATTGTGATAGTGATGATGATGATGGTGATGATGTTGATGTTGGTGACGGTGATGATAATGATGGTGATGATGATGATGGTGATGACGATGATGGTGACTATGATGATGACGGTGAGGATGATGGTGATGGAGATAATGATGGTGATGATGATAGTAATGACGATGATGACAATATTTCGAAGCAACAGACTTTTATAAATGAGGCCTTATTAGAATAGAAGGATTGAAATGGTACAACACGAACACCAATGTGGAACCGGTGACATGAACCAGGCAAATACCAGCTGAACAAGAGATGAACAAGAAGACGTTGGAGATGGATAATACACACAATGAGGAAACTTACTGATAGCATTACAAGGCAGTTCTTTTTATGGAATCTCCAGGGTAAGAGGTTCAGAGGTAGACCAAAAATACACGGAGAAGAGAATTGGTGACATAAATGAAAGCAGAAGACATGGAGTAAAGCTGATGACACGCAACAGGAGGAGTCGGTATACGTTTGTTAAAGGCCTATGCTCCTTGGGGAGGTCAAAGGTAAAAAAGATGAAGAATGTCTGTTTTGTTAAAGAAAATCTTACCAGGTCAAATGTCAAACAAATTACCAGCGCTACTACCACACAGCCTTTGTCAGGGGTAAAGAACTGAAAGTGAAGATAACTAAATGCATAACGATAAACAAAATAACAATAATACGAGCTGTAAAAGGAACTTGCTGATGTTTCTCTAGTAAAACCAAGTAAGAAATCATTTGTGTGTATTTTTTGTTTTTAGTGCAGGCAATTTTTCCAGCTTTTCTTCATTGACTCTGTCTATCTTTTTTTTCTTCTCGGGATTTTATCATATTCTTTATTTTCTTTCAGGCACAGTATCTATAATCTTACTTTATTTTGCATCTTCTTTCTCACTCTCTCTCTCTCTCTCTCTCTCTCTCTCTCTCTCTCTCTCTCTCTCTCTCTCTCTCTCTCTCTCTCTCTCTCTCTCTCTCTCTCTCTCTCTTTCTTTCTTTCTCTCTCTCCTTTCTCATTTGTTTATAGTAATTCTCAACCTAATATACCTTACTACATTCTTCTTTACCTATATTTTTTTAATTACATCTTATTTGATCTAATAATTTATTTTATCTCCATCGTATGTAACAATCATCATTCTGTTTTATCGGGCGATTGCCACGTCTGTAGGTGTGACCTTAGCTGGCGTCTTGCGCATAGGACACTCACTTGAAACGAAGGCTTCTCTTAGGCCAGTTTTTTTTTTTTTTCGTTTAATACGTTATAATGTTTGCTAGCTCCATGCAGAAACTAACATAGGTCTCTTCCTACGACGTGTCAAACGGAACTATTTTTTTCCTGTTTTCTTTGTATTTCCAGATCCCAGCAAAAACAATAAGTGGTTGTGCTATCTTGTTTAATCCCTTTAACTTAATATTTCCCGCGCATCCGTCCGCTGAAGCAGATAAACTTCCTCTTCGCAAAGCTCCATTTTCCGTATCAATCAGCGAATGACCTTGGCGCCCTTGAGTTGATATGTCGATGACCGATCGTTTTCCACCCATCCTGTCTCCCCGCATCTTCTATGATGATGTTGCCAGCCCCATGAGCAATCTCTTATTAGTCTGTCGCGAGTTGTCTCCACTGCAGTGCAGTGTGGTCCAATGATACCTAACATTCAAGTAAAAGGAATGAGGTTTTACAAAGGTATCAACCTTGGCTCAAGATAGCTCATGGCAGAGATATAAATAGGAGAATGGTGCTCCTATTTTAGGGAATCTCACAGGGATTTTTAGAATGGTAAGTACAACGACTGAGTCATCTAAGTTCGTTGTAAACTTTGTATTCCCCGTCACCTTCTGTGAGAAAGTATGTATTGACTCGTATTAAATGAGTCCCCAGCTTAAGGTGGTTCAGTAAAATATTAATGTAATAGCGTATGTAGCTTAGATGTGCTTCAAATGGTACTAACAAGTAGAAAATAATATTTGATGTCGCGGTACTGTCACGTGCCAACCTTCAAAGGATGTATACACTGCTTAGACAGCGTAGACTACGCTGTCTTGGCCACGTCCGCCGCATGGAAGATGATCGTATCCCCAAAGATATTCTCTGGCAGGTGGCCAAAACAACCAGCCTATTGACCGCAGCTGAGGTTCAAAGATGTGCAATAAAGACATGAAGCACAGGATATAAATCCAGCAACCTGGGAGGATGAAGCTGCCGATCGCACCAAGTGGCTACCTCAGATTGGGCGAAAAGAAGCTCTCATTTTTAAGTTTGGTTGTATTCAAAATGAAAAGATTAATCAAATCATCAATCCTTACCGCTTTAGCAGTCTAACATCATTAACCTAGAAAATGTATATTATTTCAAGCTTCTACACACCATCTTACGCATAGTATATTACATTGCTGGTAGCAACGTTGGTCGTCCTAAAGCAAGGAAAATTATTTTAGCAAAACAAAAAAAGACCACCCAGACCACAAGTAATACGTCAGTTACGTCCAAAACTAATAAACAAATGTAAAAAAGTTCCCCATAACCTGAAACTGTATCACGTGTTCAAAAAAGCAGACAAACATCACTAGATTGAGCGTCTTTATGCTATTAAGACGCCCTTTCGAAATTAACAGCAAACTCTTAGAATCGCGTTTTCCCAGACTCCTCAAACGATTTGTCAATGACGCCTTCCCGCACAACGTCTTCCAGGTGTAAATTTGTAAACGTCAAAATGTCGACAAGAAGGAATAACTTTAGTACATACGACGCCAAATTCTAATTTACAACGTTTCGGTGGGCGGTATAGATCGGTCATTCTAGATGTTTTCACATTTTTAGCGAACCAGTTTCGGTTCGTTCCGACAGTGCAATCTCTGACTCGATAAAAGATTTGAACAAAGCGAGAAGCCGAGTACACATTGCTAGTAACGGCATTTGAGATCTGCCTATCTGAGAAGACATCTAAGGATCGTGGAAACGAAGAGGGGTTTATGTGACAGGACAATTAGCTTCAGTCCTTCGTTCATCTTCTTAACGCGTCCTTTCCTTGAATTGAGCTATGTCACCTTTGGATGACCAGTTAGCATTAATCATTAATTCGTGATTTTAGTCACTTAAATATATGTGTGTGTATATATGTATGTAATTGTTCAATTGAACTTGGTAACAATACTAAGCAATCAATCCTTAAGACTTGTTTTTTCCTCCACTTCTTTTATGATTTTAAGTCATAACTGAATCTTAGTTGATCCGAACTGTTGTCACCTCTGCCCACTAAAATTCATTTTAGAATAAAATACTTTGAAAAGTTCAAACACCAAATGTTTCGTTAGTTTGGGACAAAGACAATGAGAATAAATGCAAGAAATGATAACGTAGTCGAACTTGAAGAAACACCACTTGAAGATGTAGATAAAGTAGGAGGGATAGACAATGATATCAAAATAACAATATAAAAAGCAAGATGAGCTTTCATTGCGTTGGGAAAAACATGGAAATCACGAGTAATCAAGTCAAACACAAAAATAAGAATCGTCAACTCAAGTGTTAAGTCAATCTTATTATATGGCTCTGAAACATGGAGAACAACAAAAACAATAACATAAAAGCTAGAAACATTCAGATGTGGCTGCTTGCTTAGAATGGAAGGACTGAAATGGTATGACAAGATCACTAATGGGGAACTGATGACAAGAGCCAGACAAGTACCAGTGAAACAAGACATGAGAAGAAGACGCTGGCGATGGATGGAACACAGACTGAGGAAAACCGTTGATAGCATTACAAGGCAATCCTTGTTATGGAGTCCCCATGGAAAGATAGGTAGACCGAAAAACACGGAAAAACAATTGGAGAGAGAAGTGAAAATACTGTGTGTGTGTGTATATATATATATATATATATATATATATATATATATATATATATATATATATATATATATATATATATATATATATATAAAGTGTATACATATATATATATATATATATATATATATATATATATATATATATATATATATCCCCAAAGATATTCTCTGGCAGGTGGCAAAAAAACCAGCCTGGTGACCGCAGCTGAGGTTCAAAGATGTGTGCAATAAAGACAAGAAGGCACAGGACATAAATCCAGCAACTTGGGAGGATGAAGACGCCAATCTCACCAAGTGGCGATGCTCCCTACTGTGCCACCTCAGATTGGGCAAAAAGAAGCTCTCCATTTAAGTTTGGTTGGATATATATATATCTTCCTCAAACATTATTTATGAAGCATAAGAGGCCACAACATTTGATTGAAAACCATACTGAAGACAAAACTTGAAGGCACAAGTGTAAGAGATTACAGCTGTACATATTATCACAAAACGCAAAGAATTACAATGTAAAAAGCATGAAATAGATTACCATCAAGGAAATAATAACTTGAATATTTTATGTAAGAGATATAGATGGACATTATTTAATCCTGTAGTGTACTTTCCTTTCCCAGGAGAACCCATGCGTTGACTTTTTCAAGGCTGGCAAGTTGTAGTTTCAAAAGTAACACAGTGAAAACACAATATAAAAACATCTTACACAAAAAAAAACGCACATATCATGTAATTCAACAGAACAGGTCGTTAACAAAGTGGAAGAAATTCCACCAAAGATAAAATTACAATTCTGTTTTTAACCAGCAGCTACAAACTACTTGACAACACCTTAACAGGCATTCATTTCTTCGTCTCTATTATCTTCATTTGCACATTCCATTACCAAGCACGAAGATCAGTTTACACATTTCCATTTTTGCAATATACCTTGTATTTTACAGTTGCCTTTCAACATTCGGAGAAAGGCCGTACCCCTTGAGAACGACAAGGTAAAGTCTTACTAAAATAGTTAACAATAATGCAGCCCACATTAACACTATTATGTCTTACTAAGATAGTTAACAATAATGCAGTCCACATTTACACTATTATGTCTTCTAAAGATAGTTAACAATAAGGCAGCCCACATTAACACTATTAAGTCTTACCAAGATAGTTAACAATAATGCAACCCACATTAACACTATTAAATCTGCTCCATGGACAAGACGTGTGAAATGAAAGTAAATTAGTATAGATGAATACACATAAATTAAAAAGTCCTGGTGAATGCCGTTAAACTATGGTAGCTCTTATTCAAAATTATGCCACAGTGAAAGATGTATGAACGAAATTATGTTCATTTGTGGACGCTTATTAAGAAGAATCTGTGATACATATTTAACGCAAAGTAACATGCATACGAATGCGGCTAGGTAAATAACTAAACAGTTGCATTTTCAAACATGGTATCGTATCAGAATTAGTGACAGTCCTGCTCGCCAATATTCCACCATTACACGACCTACTGTGTGACGAACATTGACCTTAAGAACTGTAGGAATTAGATTTAGAAAACAAACAAACAAACGAAGACTTCAGCTTGTTCCTTCTAGTATTTGTCATTTTCTTGTTGCCGCTGCGTGTTACCGTGGCATTTGGCGCGTGGGGGGAGAGTGTCTTATTTTACCGCAGTAGGTAACTCGAAGTTTCTACTGTGACGGCAGTGGTAATTTCGGTGGGAACAGTAGTTTTTGGTCCATTCAACATGCTCAAGTCATTGCGTACAAATTAAACTTTCGTCGCTCTCTGATGATCGGAAGGTAAACTGCTCTCGAGCCAAATCCAGAGCAAGACAAATTCAGCACGTGTAAAAGTCGTCGCAAGCCAGCAATTTACAGATTCATCACAAAACAATTTCATCGTGTGCAAAAATAAAAACAACAAAACAGCAGCAAAACAATCGATTAAAAAACAATCTGATTAAAAAACAACCAGACCGTCCGATCGGCATAGTGGCTAGAGCGTATACCTCTCGCGGCAAAGTTACTAAGTTCCGGGATCAAATCCTGGTTGCGTTGTGCTCCAGTCTACGTAGCTGTAAATGAGTACCTGAATCTCCTGTTCTGTTAAGAAAGGCAAAGGCAGCGATGAAGGTAACTTGTCACTCCACCTCATACCAAATATAGTGAAGCCTCTAACGCTTCACTCCCCTTCGACAGTATCTGCTATGGGTCTCCCTTTAACCCCTATACGATTTATGTTTTTAATGTTGTTAATTATAGGTCATTGTTCATCACGTGAGTGGGAACTTCTATTTATCAACTAAGTGCGTCATGTGATATACATAATAACTATCATTATCATCTTCGCTCTCTATGGACCATGGGACAACCACTATAACTGGCCCCCTTGCAGGAAGCTTGCACAAACCATTCACTGGCCCCCTTACAGGAAGCTTGGACAAACCATTCACTGGCCCCCTTACAGGAAGCTTGCACAAACCATTCACTGGCCCCCTTACAGGAAGCTTGGACAAACCATTCACTGGCCCCCTTACAGGAAGCTTGCACAAATCATTCACTGGCCCCCTCACAGGAAGCTTGGACAAACCATTCACTGGCCCCCTTACAGGAAGCTTGCACAAATCATTCACTGGCCCCCTCACAGGAAGCTTGCACAAACCATTCACTGGCGCACTTACAGGAAGCTTGCACAAATCATTCACTGGCCCCCTTACATGAAGCTTGCACAAATCATTCACTGGTCCCCATACAGGAAGCTTGCACAAATCATTCACTGGCCCCCTCACAGGAAGCTTGCACAAACCATTCACTGGCGCCCTTACAGGAAGCTTGGACAAACCATTCACTGGCCCCCTTACAGGAAGCTTGCACAAATCATTCACTGGCCCCCTCACAGGAAGCTTGCACAAACCATTCACTGGCGCCCTTACAGGAAGCTTGCACAAACCATTCACTGGCCCCCTTACAGGAAGCTTGCACAAATCATTCACTGGCCCCCTCACAGGAAGCTTGCACAAACCGTTCACTGCCCCCCTTGCAGGAAGCTTGGAAAAACTATTCACTGGCCTCCTTACAGGAAGCTTGCACAAACCATTCACCGCCCCCCCCCCCTTTTTTTACAGGAAGCTTGCACAAACCATTAACTGGTCCCCTTACAGGAAGCTTGCACAAATCATTCACTGGCTCCGTTACAGGAAGTTTGCACAAACCATTCACTGGCCCCCTTACAGGAAGCTTGGACAAACCATTCACTGGCCCCGTACAGGAAGCTTGGACAAACCATTCACTGGCCCCCTTACAGGAAGCTTGCACAAACCATTCACTGGCCCCCTTGCAAGAAGCTTGCACAAACCATTCACTGGCCCCCTTACAGGAAGCCTGCACAAACCATTCACTGGCCCCCTTACAGGAAGCCTGCACAAACCATTCACTGGCCCCCTTACAGGAAGCCTGCACAAACCATTCACTGGCCCCCTTACTGGAAGCCTGCACAAACCATTCACTGGCCCCCTTACAGGAAGCCTGCACAAACCATTCACTGGACCCCTTACAGGAAGCCTGCACAAACCATTCACATGATCTTCCAGTGATGTTGTCAACTCTGTGCACAACCTCATATTAGTTGCCGTGTACGACATGCATGAGGCAACCATAGTCCTATTCTCTCTTTGACTCGTAAGAGACTCCCCCCTTTCCCCTCCCCCCTTTCCCCTCACCCGTGAACTTAAAGGATCATGTGATAGCCAATAGGTGTGTCGTAGATTTTTCGATAGGAATTTAAGATCAATTATGGTCCGGTCCGAATAGAACTAGAACAGGTGATAGCTCAGTGGGAGATAATGTAAAGAAATAGATTTTCACGAGTGAAATGGTGAAAGGTAAAGTCTGTCCCTAGATTTTAGAGATAATCTATCCAGCCTATCTGTTACGACTGAGATTCTTAGATCAGACAGTTTTTATATATATATATATATATATATATATATATATATATATATATATATATATATATATATATATATATATATATATATATATATATATATATATATATATATATATATATATATATATATAAAAACAAAGAAAATGGTTCACTATTACCGAAAACCAGACTCTATTGCCAGATCTCTAGCACTTAGCACCTTCGGAGAATTCTTCGTTCAGCTTTCGGCTTTCGCGTAAATCAAAGCCATTCTCCACGCTAGAGCCAAAAACCAAAACTCACACTCTTTCTTAGATCAGGGATAGCGTAATTGACCAGACCGTGCGAGATTTCTTCGATCGAGAAAAATCACACAATGTACCGCCCGCAGACGTGGTCATCGAGCGAAGCCCGTCTTTGATCTGGCAATTCGCCGTGTAATTACTTTTCAAACGAACGGGTTCAGGGAAAGGTAAATAGAAATTGTCTGCTCCTTTCTACTCAAATTATCCGCTCTTGATTGCTATCTGATCCTATCCAAAGATTTTCAATCGCTGGCGTTAAGAATAAATTTACAGATACCCCGCTCAGCGTTATCTAATAGGTCTGCTCGAGAACATGCATCAAAGAAAATAGCGAACCGCAATAAAATGCGTGCTAAATAGAAAAAGAGACCGATCTCTGAGTATAGGAATGGTTTTATGTTAACCAACAGGCGTAGGTGAAAGCTAGGTAATAGAAAAGTGTAGATAAAGAAGTAGATAGATGAAAGCTATTTTCATAATATGTCACAAGGTGTCATATAATCTGACGATGCTGTTGTAATAGCAACAGTAAATAAATATTAGACAAACATGAAGGTATGTTTTCAGGCACTCGTAAGAAATAAAGAAGTAGAATAAACCTTTATGTTTGTCTAATATTTATTTACTGTTTACAGGCCTCGGGTTTCCCTTCCTTATGTGTTATAAATGTAGTAGCAACATCGGTGTGATGGTGGTAATCGTAGTAGTTGTAGTAGTAGTAGCCAAGATGGTAGTAGTAGTAATGGCTACGGTATTCAAGTGATCATCATCATCACATTATCATCATCACCTGCCATCTTCACATCGAAAGTCGGCTGCAATGGATCTCTAACGTCTTCTGTCTCTCGTCTTGATGGTACATTCTGACAGACTATTTCCCGTCCATTTCTTGATGTTATCTTCACACTTATAATGCTGTCTTCCTCTTGCACATTTGCCTTCAGCTCTTCCTGCTATTATGGTCTTCAGTGAGGTGTTATGTTGTTTTATATGGCGAAAACATTTTAGCTGTCTCATTATGATCTCCTTCATTTAATTATAGTTTTATTCCTAGCTTCTCTATGACCTATATATTTGTTTATTCCGATGATATATTGACATAAAAGGCTAATTATACTCAAAGCACAAACATTTGTAACTAACAGCATTACTAAAGTTAACATCAAAACAATGAGAACAGATGTAGAACAGCAGTATACATTTCGTCAAGATTCTTTCATTTTTTTTCTGAGGATATCATCTGTGCCCTCTTCAGCTTAACTTACGTTTCTGAGCTTAGCACTTTAAAAGAAAATTAAATTACACGTGACATCAGATGTTCTTATATCTGATAACAGTCATCCAGTCACCACTGCCAATATTAGCCATTTTCTATTCCCATGGGGTTCCAGCTTTAGAAGGTAAAAGCGGTCCCATAACATATACTGCCGTAGAAGAGTGAACTGTTAGAGACTTCACCATACTAGTTCCAGTATCGAGAGGTGGGGTGACCAGTTCCCGTCCTCGCTGCCTTTTCGTCCCCTAAATCAAGATCAAAGACAGTTACCCATTTATGGCTGGGTAAACTGGAGCGTGTCGATACCTCATTACCTTTGCCGCGAGAGATCAGCCCTCTAACCATTCTGACAATCAGACGTTCTGCTGTGAACTATCAAATTTCACATCTCTGCCCATTGCCTATTAGGACTTCTGTCACCACAAACTAACCGTTACTTTTGCTGAGGTATCTGCCGCGCCCGTGTAAATGACGGGGTCTTGTCTTCTCTTCTTAGCTCCTGATTGATAAGCAGTCAGTGGCCATCACGCCTAGTGGTACCTGGTAGGGCAGCAACAAACTGTCCCAATTTCGCTCGATCGGTGGCCATCCTTCGTGTTGTGACCCAACTCTGGTTCATGCTTTGTATCTCAGCCTCCCCTGTGTCACGAAATGGATTTAGGACTAGAGACTGTCTACATATAGTGACAAGACAATAGTAAGAAGAAAGACTGAAATGATAGATTCAGATAGAAATATAGTGCAAAATGTGAAAGTTGAGACCATTGGCTCCGAGGTTGAGAACCGAGGTTGATTCTTTCCTCGCCACTTCGGACGTTTAAATTGCTATGGCCTCGAACCACCTCTAACTACCCTATGGGATAAGGTTCAATTAAGATTCACAAACACCAAGGTACAGACAACATATAGCTACTGTACTAAAGGAAATGACTGATGCCAGCTACAATTTATACAAGTTTATTATACACCTATAAACAAACTCATATACATGTCAAATACAAAAAAAAGGCGAGGAAGCACACCTGAAACAAAATCAAGCACAGTTAAAAATGCATCAACCCCAACCCTTCTCCCACAATTGCAACCTGTATGGAGAAAGAAGGTCAGGTTAACTGAAATGAACTACACTGCACTTGATGTCGCCTACACTCCAAACTAGCTGTTCTAAATTCTAACTCTAACTCTAAGTCCACTGATAGCTGGAACGACGGCGAAGTGACTACACAATCTCTGCACAGACTTCGGTTCTACACAGCCTATCCTGGAATCTCCTGAACACAACTAACTGCACCTCTAAACTTCAGCAGCTGTCCTCTGCTATGATTCACCAAAACTAACAGTTCTGCCTATCTGTGCTGACTTCAGTAGAGAGAATGTTTACCCTCTCTCTCTCCACTAACTCTGGAATTGATGACTGAGGTTTAACAGAACCCCACTGGATTCTGGACTGGAACTGTAGCGGACTTCTACCACTCTGAAATTACCTGCCCGAGTACCTATAACTGGGCCGTCGGCTTTATTATGGCCGTGAAGAAGCGAACATAAAATTACCACAACGCGGCAGCCTGCCAAATCTGCGTGTGTAACGAGCGTCAGAGCTCAGGATTTATCCACAAAATCCTATTCGCTGGAAAATGTCTTCCCCTGGCTGGGAAAACGTATTTTCTTCCTCTCCTTCCACTACTGGCAACTAACGTAAAACCCTTGCGGTTCTGCGAATGCCCCAACTTTGCCGTGGGAGAAATTTTGTGGTCTCAAAATGCCGCTCTCATTCCCACAAAGCCGGTACCTGCAAATCTCGAATGTCCAACTGAAGGGCAATCGACTTGACTCTGGCAACCCGGCTTTGGCAATTTTTCATTAAAAGAGAAAGAGGCTATGAAATATAGGCCTTTTTATAATCAAGACCCCCACGCGCCGACTTCATGACGTCATATGCGCGGCGTGGTTCTAAAGCCAATGAGAGCTCTGCATTTCAACTGCAGTTACCTCTCAGCCAATCAGAACCTTAGATCGTTCTGATGTAACGTGCATGGGTTTTAGACAAAGAAACGAGATTAAACCTAGCCCTATACTGCGGAAATGAAGCAAAAATGGCCGCAAATAATTTAACTCCCGAAAAATGCGTATATGGCCACGCACTATCTTTAAAAAAAAGACAATCTGGTGCCAATCCTGATCTAGCATCTATAATCTTAATCTAGAATAATACTTTCTAATTCCCTACACCCCCATTCTAAACACATAGATCAAACTCCATCGTGATCTCATCTTGAAAAAAAAAACGTAAATAATAGAAGGAGAAGAAACATGGAGAAGGATTTTTCTGTAATCCCTCCAAAAATAGAGAACAAAATGCAAGGAGAAAAAGACATGGGCCATTTGAAAGACAGAATCTCAGTACTTTCGTCACATCACTCCCCCCTTTCAAAGATTGAGCAACGATCTCCTTACTGAAATCTCTGTGTTTCACATTGGCCCGTATTCCTGTCTACAAGGCTGTCTGTCCTTACCCCTCCTATTCAGTGTTCTTCGACCTTCCTCTTTTGCGTTTCCTCCTTCCTCCTCTCCTAGAATGAGCTCCTATGCTCCGTTGGGAGAGTTGATCTCTCTTCAGACCTGTGCCGTCTAATGGCGGGTCTGAACTTTCCCTTGCTATGACCGTCAAAAGGCTGTTCTGGTCAGCTGATGTGACCGGCGGGCGCTGTGACGACCTGGCGATGGCGACTTCCTCGCTGCGCGTCAGCGGGTTTGTGACTGCTGGTACCGTGCGAGAACGATGCAACGTCTCGGGTTCCTCTGGTGTAGAGCCTCAGATTTCTTGCTGGGTTTCTATTGAGTCCTCACTGATCTCAATAGCTTCTACCTTTGAAGAAAAGTAGGTAAGATCTGCCCCTGACAGTGGTTCTGGATTCGCTCTTCCCCTACCAATCTGAAGCGGGACAGAGCTCTCCAATATAGCTCCTTGCAAATGCGCAAGGTCGCTTTTCTCACTCTTTTCTGGCCTGAAAAGTTGGTGAGATGAAACTGTAGACCACGGGAGCTCTCCGTCTAACACCCTGGTTCTACCTTCAACCTTGCCCTCCCCTGTAAGAGTTACTGGCGTCAGTTGGGATGTGTCCTGCAGTGACACTTGACGGTTTAAGATCCCGTTAGATCGCGGAGAATCTGAGATAAAGCTCTCAGTGACGGGTTCCAATGTTCCGTGAAACGAATTGGAAAATATAGCCAATTTTTCAGGCTCCTCGTTACAAGAGTCGTTTCCTGTAAACGAGATAAGAGAGTTGTGGGGCCCATCTCCGTTTATAGGCAAACGGTCACTCAGATCACTGTCCTCCTCCGTTTGAGTAAAGTGCTGGTCGGATGGGGCTCCAGGGCTGGTTGGAACTATATGCTCGCTCAGACCGCTATCTTGTGCCCTATGAAGATGGCGCTGGTCGTTGACATATGTAATACCGCTCTTGTCAGTATGTCCCTCACTTGAAGGAGCTAATACCATCGGGGGCCTAATTCCCGACAACAAAGAGTGTACTTCCTGAATCAGAGGCGTCGTCACCACTGTTTAGCCGGTTGGCTGAACAGGGCTGGCGGGCGAATTTGCCTCTGCAAATAACATATCACTGTCGTCAGAGGCGTTGCACCCCTCCTTGGCACGACAGCTATGTTTGAGCTCGCTCGGGGCTCCGTGAATTAGGGGTTCTCCTTTTCCACTTATCTGGCCTGCAGTAGGCCCCCTTGCATCAGCAAGGATCGGTGTGGGCGGGTTCCCCAAAACTAAATATGGGTTACCGAGAATGAAGTCGTAGGCCGGCTGAGCCGTTACAGCTGCCTTGATGGTGCCAGACACGTACTTACATTTCACCTCAATGTTGGCTACCGGAAAGCACTGTGAAGTCCCTTTCCTTAAAACTCCACCAATATTGACCTTTTCCTTAGTCATCTGCCAAGGCTTCACCAGATGTCGGGCGACTATGCTGGGGTATGTAAGCCCGCTGTCAAATAAGCATGTTGTCCCCGTCCCGTTCACTTCGGCTGGTCCGCTGTTGGAAAACAACTTCTCTGACTGGAAGGGTTTCCACTTCTTCCCTTGTTTCACCCTCACAGGCCTTAAACAAGCCACCTGATGAGCGGGTTGTTTGTTTGGGCACCGTGTTGTCCAATGAGAAGTAGTCCGACAGAACCTACAATATCTCTCATTATCTCCCCGGTTCCTGACGGGTTCATGAGAAGTCGGCCCCTGTGTTCTGTTAGGCGGCTGGGAGCGCATGTTATGACTGGGAGGGGGCTCCTTGCGAGACGGCCCTTGCTGCTGGTGAGCTGAAGAGAGGAAGGCGAATGCGATGAAGATGCTCCTTTGTCCGGGGCTGGCAGGTCAGGGTGTTTTCTTTTCTGGCCCAGTACTTCGGCCTGTGCCGACTGGAACCTTTCTGCAAATAGAATTATCTGGTCCAGTTGCTGGGCGCCCTGCTCCGCCAGGTACTTCCTTAAGTCCGGAGACATGTTGGCCTTTATCTGTTCGCACATGATGAGCTCTTCGAGTCCTTCAAACGATTTAGCCAAACCCGACAACTCTCTCCAGCGAGTGAGGTAATTCCTCAGCCTCTCTGCGAACTGGGGAAAACTTTCTCCTTTCTCCAGTCGACTTTCCCTAAACATCGTTTGGCACTTCCGAGGAGTCCATTGGAATCGCTGTAACAGGGCGTTCCGCAGAGCCTCAAAGTTACCTTGGTCATCTACCAGCATCTTGCTATAGACCTCATACGCATGTCCTCTTAGAGATTGAGATAATTTGAGACACCAAAGACTACCATCCAGCCCGTATGCCTTTGCCATCCGTTCAAATTTTTCTAAAAATACCTCAATTTTCTCATTCCCGTTAGGAAAAGGGTCCATGGGAAAATTCATGGCTGCCATCCGGGGCCCTCCGTTTCCTGAGGTGTCTGTCGCCCCTGCTCCGGGAGAATCTCCGTTAGCCGAACTGCCTTCCGAAGATCGGTACTGCAGTTCCAGATAACGCATGGCAAGTTCATGCTGTCTCTCTGCTGCCTTCTCCCTCTCCTGTGCTTCCAATTTCCGAAGTTCCATCTCAGCCTGCCTCTCCTCTTTCTCCGCTTCCAATTTACGCAGGTCCATCTCTGCCAGTCGGGCCCTCTCTTCTTTCTCCGTCTGCCGGTCCTGTTCCCTCATAATGTAAGCCCTAGTCTCGGCCTCATCCATTCCCATGCTTTTAGCTGCGTCCTTCCATGCAGTAAGTAGCTTGACCAATTCAGCCATCTTACCTGACAAATCAGCAGTAACTCACACGAGGGGAAATGACAAAAAAGGAACAAGAAAAATTTACTGTTACCTACTAGGAATATGCTGTCGCAAAAACCCGCACTCAGACTAGCACCAAGTCTGACTAATAACTACCTGAAAAAAAATTCAAGTTATCCAGCTACCCAAAACCCGAATTTACTTTCCTGTCAAGAAAAAAATTCGATTAGCCATCAATTACTTCTAAGTCATAAACAACCTTACTACAACTAACATTTAAACTGACTACAACCTGTGGAAAAAACTTATAGCTGGATCAGTCTTAATATAGCTCACGTCTAGGGGATTTATAAGAAATCTATTTCCAGAACTTTCTTCAGAGACAATCTATGAATCTAGAATTGATCCCAACAAAGATGATCCCAAGGACGACGCCACCCACTTTGTCAAGATCACAGAATTGAACGTAACAAAGATGATTCACCGGACGATAGCACCCACTTTGTCACGAAATGGATTTAGGACTAGAGACTGTCTACATATAGTGACAAGACAATAGTAAGAAGAAAGACTGAAATGATAGATTCAGATAGAAATATAGTGCAAAATGTGAAAGTTGAGACCATTGGCTCCGAGGTTGAGAACCGAGGTTGATTCTTTCCTCGCCACTTCGGACGTTTAAATTGCTATGGCCTCGAACCACCTCTAACTACCCTATGGGATAAGGTTCAATTAAGATTCACAAACACCAAGGTACAGACAACATATAGCTACTGTACTAAAGGAAATGACTGATGCCAGCTACAATTTATACAAGTTTATTATACACCTATAAACAAACTCATATACATGTCAAATACAAAAAAAGGCGAGGAAGCACACCTGAAAACAAAATCAAGCACAGTTAAAAATGCATCAACCCACAACCCTTCTCCCACAATTGCAACCTGTATGGAGAAAGAAGGTCAGGTTAACTGAAATGAACTACACTGCACTTGATGTCGCCTACACTCCAAACTAGCTGTTCTAAATTCTAACTCTAACTCTAAGTCCACTGATAGCTGGAACGACGGCGAAGTGACTACACAATCTCTGCACAGACTTCGGTTCTACACAGCCTATCCTGGAATCTCCTGAACACAACTAACTGCACCTCTAAACTTCAGCAGCTGTCCTCTGCTATGATTCACCAAAACTAACAGTTCTGCCTATCTGTGCTGACTTCAGTAGAGAGAATGTTTACCCTCTCTCTCTCCACTAACTCTGGAATTGATGACTGAGGTTTAACAGAACCCCACTGGATTCTGGACTGGAACTGTAGCGGACTTCTACCACTCTGAAATTACCTGCCCGAGTACCTATAACTGGGCCGTCGGCTTTATTATGGCCGTGAAGAAGCGAACATAAAATTACCACAACGCGGCAGCCTGCCAAATCTGCGTGTGTAACGAGCGTCAGAGCTCAGGATTTATCCACAAAAAATCCTATTCGCTGGAAAATGTCTTCCCCTGGCTGGGAAAACGTATTTTCTTCCTCTCCTTCCACTACTGGCAACTAACGTAAAACCCTTGCGGTTCTGCGAATGCCCCCAACTTTGCCGTGGGAGAAATTTTGTGGTCTCAAAATTCCGCTCTCATTCCCACAAAGCCGGTACCTGCAAATCTCGAATGTCCAACTGAAGGGCAATCGACTTGACTCTGGCAACCCGGCTTGGCAATTTTTTTTCATTAAAAGAGAAAGAGGCTATGAAATATAGGCCTTTTTATAATCAAGACCCCCACGCGCCGACTTCATGACGTCATATGCGCGGCGTGGTTCTAAAGCCAATGAGAGCTCTGCATTTCAACTGCAGTTACCTCTCAGCCAATCAGAACCTTAGATCGTTCTGATGTAACGTGCATGGGTTTTAGACAAAGAAACGAGATTAAACCTAGCCCTATACTGCGGAAATGAAGCAAAAATGGCCGCAAATAATTTAACTCCCGAAAAATGCGTATATGGCCACGCACTATCTTTAAAAAAAGACAATCTGGTGCCAATCCTGATCTAGCATCTATAATCTTAATCTAGAATAATACTTTCTAATTCCCTACACCCCCATTCTAAACACATAGATCAAACTCCATCGTGATCTCATCTTGAAAAAAAAAACGTAAATAATAGAAGGAGAAGAAACATGGAGAAGGATTTTTTCTGTAATCCCTCCAAAAATAGAGAACAAAATGCAAGGAGAAAAAGACATGGGCCATTTGAAAGACAGAATCTCAGTACTTTCGTCACACCCTGTTCTCTGCCAGGTTGTCTGGTCTGCCTCTCTTTCGCCGTCCTTCTCAGGTCCATAGCATAGCAGTTCTGGTGATGTTGTCAGGATCCCTTTCTGAGGACATGGCCAACCCAGTTTCAGCGTCTTCCCGCAATGATGGTGTGCATGCCTTTTAGACTGCACCGTGTAAGCAGTTCTGGGTTGGAGATGGTATTCAGTTCTGGGTTGGAGATGGTATTCAGTTCTGGGTTGGAGATGGTATTCAGTTCTGGGTTGGAGATGGTATTCAGTTCGGGTTGGAGATGGTATTCAGTTCTGGGTTGGAGATGGTATTCAGTTCTGGGTTGGAGATGGTATTCAGTTCTGGGTTGGAGATGGTATTCAGTTCTGGGTTGGAGATGGTATTCAGTTCTGGGTTGGAGATAGTATTCAGTTCTGGGTTGGAGATGGTATTCAGTTCTGGGTTGGAGATGGTATTCGGCCCGAAAAATTCGAAGAATTTTCCTTAGGCATGTTATGCGGAATGAGGATAATTTGCACATTTTCCTTTGTGTTTTCCGGGTTCTCTAAACAGA
>JAMPIV010006083.1:0-198267 GCA_024509875.1 Oreohelix idahoensis
ATCGAAAGAGCCGACACAACTTTCAAGGGAAGTAACTCAATAATGACTTTCCCTTAAGCACTATTTTGCTTTCAAAATATTTGCCTGGCAATTACACAATGCCTAAAAAAATTCATATCATCATTTCGTATTAGATATCTTAAATTTATGATTTATGAAGAAAAAAAACATCAAAGCACAGCGGTGAATATACATCAATGAACCGCTATGTAGTGATACAATCATTATATTAATAACAAATGTGTATCTATCATGATATAGAAAAGGAACTACTATAGAACTAGACATATCAAGAAGTCTAAGCCCTAATAGTTATGTGGAATCATGTGGGCATCTTGACAGAATGTCTGCCATCACATTATCTGATCCACGAATAGCTCGCACAGAGAAATGAAAAGATTGAAGAGCAATTGCATATCGAGTAGACCTCGAGCTCTTCAAATTCTTACTCTGTATAGCAGTAAGAGCTTTTTGGTCGGTTTCTACTATGAAATGTGCGCCTAGAAGGAATCTCTGTAGTTTGAGGATCGACCAAACCATAGCTAATAGCTCACGGTCTAAAACCGAATAATTCCTTTTCTGCCGCATTAAGTTTTCTGGAAATATACATTACAGGATGCAGAGTTCCAGAGTACTCTTGCATTAGTGCCGCTCCAATCCCAGTGGATGAAGCGTCACTACGAAGAACGAATGTCTTATCTTTAGTGGGTAGCACTAAAATAGGTGGTGTTGAAAACAGTGTTTTAATCTTATCCAGAGAGCATTGGCATTCCTGAGACCAGTGGACCACATTAGGCGAACCTTTCTTTAGAAGTGTTGAGAGAGGTGCCATGATAGAGGATAGATTCTGAATGAATCTGCCATAAAATTGAATAAGACCTAACAGACTTCTCACCTGTTTTTTTAGTCTTAGGGATTGAGATGTTAAGTATCTTACTAGTATTATGGTCCTCTGTCTTTAGGAAACCATGACCAACTCGGTGGCCTAGGAAAGAAATTTCGCTAAAACCAATATAGGCTTTAGAGGGTTTCGCTGTCAGGTTGTGCTCACGCAAAGTAGACAGCAATTCATCTAACCCTGAATAGTGATCTTCCCAAGTATCGCTGAAAAGACAGATGTCGTCTAGATATGCAATGACATCTGACCGATAAGATAGGATTCGGCGCATCATGCGTACGAACGTAGCTGGTGCGTTCATAAGACCGAAAGGCATAAAATTCCATTGGAACAAACCTCTAGGTGTTGAAAAAGCCGTGAGAGGTTTGGCGCGTTCAGATAAAGGAACTTGCCAATATCCTTTAGACAAATCAAGTTTAGTGAAAAAATGAGATTTGGAGAGTCGAGTAAGTAGCTCTTCCAGTAAAGGCATAGGTTCGGCATCGAACTTCGTTACTTGATTCAATTTTCGATAGTCAACGCAAAGACGTATGTTATTGTCTTTTTTACGCACAATAACCATCGGCGAAGAATATGCAGAGGTGGATGGTTCGATTATTTTCAAATCTATCATCTCATCCAACTCTTTCTCGACCTGTGCTTGAAAATGTATAGGTATAGGATAAGGTCTAACCCTAATAGGAGTATGGTCAGTTAGAACAATGTCATGTTGAATGACATTCGTTTGTCCAGGGATGTCAGTGAGTACATCCTGAAATGTTTGCAACATAGTAGAAACTTGTCGCTGTTCTCCTAGAGACAAATCAGGAGAGACAGTAACGTTCTTCCATGATTCACTGGAATGAAGTGGGATCATTGGAAGAGGAAGATTTACATCTGAAAAACTTGTTTCCTCATCCTGTATCACGGACAGTGATGAGTAATGACCATGTTGTACTGGAGAATTGTCCGTTGCTTGGAAAATGGGTTGCAAATAATCCGGACGTTCATGGAATTCAGTAAGCATATTGATGTGGAAGGTTTTATGCTTCCCATCAATATCGACAATATAGTCGACATCGGAAATTTTCGATATTATATCGTACGGACCTTTCCAAGAAATAAGTAATCTGTTTTCCCTACAAGGTAGTAATACAAATGCTTTGTCACCAGGACAAAGTTGTCGTAAGCATCTCTTCTTATTGGCAAATTGCCTTGCCTTCTGTTTCGCAAATTCAGAAGAAGAAGTTGCTAATTTGCATGCTTCGATAATTTTTTGTCTCAACGCGATGACTTGACTTTGTGTCATCGTCAATATTGTCAGATGTTATGAGATCGTGAAGCAACGACATAGGGCCACGCGGACGCGCGCCAAAGACGAGTTCAAAGGGAGAAAATCCCGTATGTTCATTGGGTACCTCTCTGTAAGCGAAGAGGGCCGCAGGTAAAACTCTGTCCCAGTCTTGAGGATGATCCTCAGTTATCTTCCCCAGTAAGTTTTTAAGTGTTCTATTAAGGCGTTCGACCATACCATTAGACATTGGATGGTAGATACTACTTAAAGATCTATCTATCTGCAGAGTAGACATTACTTGAGACATGGTATCTGATATTAGTTGGGTGCCATGGTCTGACAATATCTCTCCGGGGAACCCCAGACGAGAAAATTGTCACGTGAAAGATAATTTATTTTACCATCTTGTCCATAATTTGATTACTCCTTTAAATGTTCTGTTTTCCGAGACATTTTGTATTTTCTTTTTCTTTCCTTTTCTACCTTTGTGGCCAAACTTTCTCACCCTCTCAAACCCCACCCGAGGTTGTTTACGCTGGCCAGCTGCGGTCAGCTAACGCTAGACGTAATGTTATCTACACGCACCTGTTCGACCAGAGAAACATTTCTCGGGTCCGCTTTAAGTGTTAGAACGAGCCAAGACGGTTTCTGTGAAAGAAACGGTTCGTTAGCGGCGGGTACCCTCTGTGGTCCCAACAGGGGAATTTCTCTGGTCGCTTTAAAACGTTTGATGACGAGCGGCGGGTACCCTTTGAGGCCTGGGGAACTTTCGCACGATTTCTTTTGTCTTCTCTAGATTACGTCTTTCGCCGAACTTCTGTAGAAATACGCACGCCAGGTGTTCGGGGGGAGCGTCCCTTGTAATCTATAAGAGTAGACTGGTTTTAATAGACAAAGACATTCGTAAATTTTCCTGGCCCGAGATAGACCATTATGGAAATAAGGCAAACATTAACACAGAACTAAATGTTTTTCGCCTATTTCTTGGCATTTTTTCGGGGTGAGTTGACATATCTTATAAATATGATATATTCATGTTAGCTTTTATATATATCTGTTAGGGAAGTGAATTTATTTCTGAGGACTTCTCCTAGTAATTTATTCAGTGATAAGGTAGCGCTGTCTACGGCCTATTAAGTGGTGATTACACTGTTACGGTTTATCATGGGTTAAATGTTAAACTTACAATAACAGATATTAGGCGTAGAATCAGTCCACGAATGCTTACCATTGGGTTAAGAGTCAGCAAAATTAACTGTCATTTCTGTAAGATAATGTCAGGTGTGGATTGTTCACTTTAAAACGGAATAGTGAGATGCAGGTAATAACTCTGGATTGCAGGAGATAGTCACTTATTCCTTTTGATAGATATTTCTAGTGGCAAGGGAGGATCATTTTATGCTTACTTGTGTGGCTAGGCACTAGTCTATAACTTTCACGGAAAGCAGTCACCAGGCATAGATATAATTATATATCGTATGATCTAGCCACAACTGTATTATTATAGCAAGAACATTGCATTTTCTTTGTACTCATTTTGTGGAAATGCTAATATATTTCCCAAAGGGGACATACGATTTATTTGTGTAATGTCAAATGCTGTAATCGGTTTATGTAAATTCATTTAATGTTGTAAGATGAATAAGCATATTAATTTAACTGTAACTACATGTTAGGTTTCCTGTATGTTGAGATTGGGAGAAGAGGAGTAGATTTTGCTGTCAGAATATTTAATGACAGTTACATGGGTGTGCAAAAGATATTAAGCCTATGCGGGCGCGTGTTGATAATTGATATTTTTAAGGAACAGGAGACATGGTTAAAGACAGCCCTAAACTATCATAGCAATAACTACAATAAATTTAATCCCATAGTGGAGCGAAACTTTCTGTATAAAAGTTAGATTGATTTTAGCGTTGCCTGAAGGTAAAAGGTGTCCCTTTTGGGTCTCAGCTGCAGGGGATCGCGAGAGCAGATTCCAGTCAGGCGAAGAACGAAATATTCTCTTCGATCTAGAGGGTTCTGAATACCGCTAGCGTCACGAATCGTCACACCCCGTTCCTGAATCAAAACCCCTTTTTTTGTCAACGCCAAGTTAAGCTCACGCAGTGCAACGGAGCCAACGCTAAATCTGGAATCGCCAAACGCAGTAGTAGTTCTCTACTCGCCTATTGGATTACCAGCCAGAGCATTGCGGCTTCCAGAATATCAAACCCGCTCAGCATGCCTATAGCAGAATTCCATATCACCCGCCTTTGTTGTGCCTAAACGGGGCACTCAGCAAACCACAGCCAAACCAGTTTAAACAGGATTTATACCAAGTACGAAAGCCGATTCTAGCGCCGGATAAGCGCGCAAGGGACAATTTGTCCTCAAGTGACTTCGTCCTGTGTATTTATTCCTGGATATATTAAAACCTCGCACTTAGGAGCGGCCAGCAAAGATATACAGCGTCTTCCAGCCCCTCACGCAAATTAGTGTCACCAAAGATAGCGCCTACATTGGATTTACAGGTCAAGTCCATCATCCATGGAGTATATCTTTACGTAAAGACATTGGAGCTTTTCCCTTGGTCCCCGAAAGCGGACAGGCTGTCGCTAAGTTCATTCAGTTGGTCTGCAGGAGATAAACAGCGTCCCCCAGCCCACCTCGCGCCAGTAGGGGGGAGTCACCAATGATAGTACCAACAAGGACAGTTTTGTAGGCATAGTCCCTCACGAAGGATCTACAAGTAACACACTGTCCGGACTATTTCATCTGGTCCCCGAAAACGGACGGACTGCCACGCAGTTTATTCATTTTGATAAACAGAAGGTAAATAGAGTCTTCCAGCCCACCTCGCGCCAGTAGGGAGGAATCACCAATGATAGCGCCTATACAGTGATTTTATTCAGGTTAATTCCATCACCGATGGAGGATATATACGAAAAAAACCACTTACTGGAGCTATTTCATATGGTCCCGAAAACGGACGGGCTGACACTCAGTTATTTCATCTCTCTGTGTTCTACAGGTTTTATGAATGGTGATCTGTGTGTGTGTTTGTTGGTGTATTTTTCATATTTGATGATTATTTGATTATTGATGTAATTTATGCTGTGTATGATGATATGCATTATTTTCATGCTTTTCTTCTTTAATAAATTTTACACATTTATTAATGCGCTGTTCACGACCTTTCCATCCATATTTGTATTTTTAGCTCTTTACTATAATCTCTATGTATGATAAGAGAAAAGAGAGAGAGAGCAGGAGATGCTTAGACAGTAAAGTGAGTTGAGGCCTGGAGAGAGAGATCATTTGAATAAATCTTCTTCCAGGTTGTCTCAAGTCCATCTCCTATTTACACCTTATCTAAAGTGTAATCTATAACTCTGTCAGTCCACTATCCCTTGTCGATTTCACTACAGTTGTCCAACTCGACAAATACTCTACACTCTAACTCAACCACGACAATTGGGGGCTCGTCCGGGATTTGAACCCATCTAGTACGACATTTAATATGTGCTCGATCCGAGGATGAATCTCTCACAAGATTCTATCTGGATTCTTAGAGTTTAGTGTTCGGCAGATTATAGGAATTTCTTTCCCCTAGACATATCGAACTATTTCTTTTGGAGGAAGTCTGAACAGCGTTTTTTCTCCACAGCAATCATAAATATTAAGTTACATTTATTGTTCATGCTACACATGAGACAGCTGGTAAAGGTTGATGGTATCACTGCTGAGTTTTTGGTTGACAAATCTGACGACTATTGTTGTAAAAGTCAGAAAAAAATTTTTTTTTAAGGGTTAATATTTTTTCAGGAGTAGCTCTTTAATCAAAGATAAGAAGCTACAGATAGTCAGTTACTAGCTTGCATTTGTACCAAGGGAGGGTGTTCATTCGGATGATAGCAACCAATCCTCTCAATAGCGTAGTACTGACAGAACTGGGGTGAAGTGATAGTAAGTTTTACATCACTTACATTTTTTTTGGAGTTTTTTGGGTTTTTGCTTGTCGATCAGAGTAGCTACAAACTTTCTTGTTTTTTAAAGTTCCCAGGCTAGTCTAGATTTTATTGATTATTAAGTTAATCAGCACGTAGTGGACTAGGTAACTAAGATCTCTAGGTTCTATCCTTCTATAGTGTTTGCTCACCCTGATATAATGGCCGATCTAGATAAAGTGCATAGGATTGCCCTCGAGGTAGCTAAGTACATGGAGTACAAGGATAGCGAAATCCAGCCCTTTCTAGAATTTGCAGTAAGCCTGCAGGATCAATACGAGGTAGACAATTGGTTTGACAGCCGTTTAATCTTAGCATGGTCCTGTAAACAAACTGGGGAGAGTGAAGCATTCACCCGACAGTATGTAGAAGAAGTGATAGAAGACGAGAAGCAAAGGGAAAAGCAAAAACAAGAGCGGGACAAGCAATGGGAAATAGAGCGCCAAGAAAGGGACAGAGAAAGACAAGAAAGGGACAGGCTACACCAAATCAGAATGAATGAACTGGATAGCCAAATTCGGAGGGTGGAAACAGATACTAAATGTAGTCACTCTACTTCCCCTTCTACTGTGCCCTTAACGGTCAACGCCCCTGCAAACCTTGCGCCCATGAAAGAAACTTGCCTGCTAAAACCGAACCCCAACTCCAGAAAATTGACTTTCCTTTGGACTTGGATCCGAAGCCCGAACAAGGAAAGAATTTACGTCGGGATAGCAGACCTAAGGCCACGGGGAAAATTACGCAACGTTCCCAGGCATGGAAACTGCTCAAAGGTGAGAGAGGTGCTAACAAGCATTGTAATACGGATTGTTCCCGTCTGGCAAGCGGCGAACCCCGAGCCTCTCACGCTCCAGACCGAGCAGCACCTAACCGACACGTGACGTCGAGAAAAGGGAGCCACACCCTATCACGTTATATTTCGCAAGATTCCCGGCCGGACAGCGAAAAACCATATGCAGAGGCGTATCCCTCCAACTCAACGATCGTAGAAAGGAGGCGCCGCTCCTCTTATCACCCTGAGCTTAAAAGGTGCAAGAATAAGTCGCCTGCTAAAAGGGTTAAACTTTCCAAACCGTTCCAAGGAACTTTGGAAAAACACACCCGAGAGTTTTCTCTCGGGCACTTCGCGATCAAACGGGATCTCAAACCGTCCAGTCTTTTGCATGCAGTCTGCGGGGCCTGTCAACCAGGAAGTGGATCTCGCATTGCAGGACAAAGTTCAACTGACGCCAGTAACTTCCTCAGGGGAGGGCAAAGTTGACGTTTATGATGGACACAGGGTTCCAGGCGAAGGGATCCCTGGTATTCCATTTGAGTCTCTCACACTTCTCAGGGCAGAAGACAGTGAGAAAAGCTGCCTTACTACTGTACAAGGAGCCATTGTTGAGAGCCTTGGCTCACGTCATGCTAGTAATGG
Organism: Oreohelix idahoensis; assembly: GCA_024509875.1. Taxonomy (NCBI): domain Eukaryota; kingdom Metazoa; phylum Mollusca; class Gastropoda; order Stylommatophora; family Oreohelicidae; genus Oreohelix; species Oreohelix idahoensis. The sequence continues at coordinate 7,578 of JAMPIV010006083.1, forward strand.
TAAAGCGACTCAACAAGCTCTGCAACTCGCAGATATTACCTATCTGTCTTCACGGATAGAAGCTACGGAGATCCGTTATGATTTAGTAGAACCCCAGAATGCGATCGATTACTCTTTGCTTCAGGCAGCAGAGTTTTCTCATTCAAATCGCATTATTCCAGTGGTCTCAACCCCACTGATGGACAGCAAAGTAGTCGCCTCCGCCAGGCCATTACAGAACAACTTGATCATTTCCGTTGACCAAGCCAGAGTTGTGACTGGCAAGACAAGGAAAGCTCCAGACCCGCCTTTAGACGGCACAGGTCTGAAGATTGATCAATGCTCCCGCCGAAACAGCGGAGTAGGTGTGGAGAGGCAGAAGGAAAATGCTAGTATTTCTTCGGCCAACGAACGGCTTTATTTACCAACTAGGGTTATACGCGCGCGAAAAGTCCCTATAGACTGCAGCTATACAGGGTTATTCAAGTCCGCGACAGGTAAACCCATAACGGAAATTAAACAGCCCGAGTCCAGCAACGATTACACTGCATGTAACAGGCGGATTACCTATGCAGTGGCCAGTGAGTTCAGGCGGGGCCGAAACTCACAACAGGTGCGGATAATTTTCCGGACCATAAACAGGCACAGCGAATTGCGGAAGCAAGGTCAGGTTCACACGGAAACGGAAGGCGTCAGTGCCGACTGGCCTCGCAAAATCCCATTCGCTGAACGTCTATTAGACAGAGGGAAGAAAAGAAATGAACTCGGAGCTAGTCATACAGACAGACAGAAATTGGAAACGTATTTGGTTTTATGAGTATAGGATGTTCCAATGACAGGTAACAAAAGACGATGGAAAAGATAAATTACTGTCATTTTTGTCCGTATTCCTCGAACTTTAAAAGGGGGGGCACTTGTCACGTGAAAGATAATTTATTTTACCATCTTGTCCATAATTTGATTACTCCTTTAAATGTTCTCTGTTTTCCGAGACATTTTGTATTTTCTTTTTCTTTCCTTTTCTACCTTTGTGGCCAAACTTTCTCACCCTCTCAAACCCCACCCGAGGTTGTTTACGCTGGCCAGCTGCGGTCAGCTAACGCTAGACGTAATGTTATCTACACGCACCTGTTCGACCAGAGAAACATTTCTCGGGTCCGCTTTAAGTGTTAGAACGAGCCAAGACGGTTTCTGTGAAAGAAACGGTTCGTTAGCGGCGGGTACCCTCTGTGGTCCCAACAGGGGAATTTCTCTGGTCGCTTTAAAACGTTTTATGACGAGCGGCGGGTACCCTTTGAGGCCTGGGGAACTTTCGCACGATTTCTTTTGTCTTCTCTAGATTACGTCTTTCGCCGAACTTCTGTAGAAATACGCACGCCAGGTGTTCGGGGGGAGCGTCCCTTGTAATCTATAAGAGTAGACTGGTTTTAATAGACAAAGACATTCGTAAATTTTCCTGGCCCGAGATAGACCATTATGGAAATAAGGCAAACATTAACACAGAACTAAATGTTTTTCGCCTATTTCTTGGCATTTTTCGGGGTGAGTTGACATATCTTATAAATATGATATATTCATGTTAGCTTTTATATATATCTGTTAGGGAAGTGAATTTATTTCTGAGGACTTCTCCTAGTAATTTATTCAGTGATAAGGTAGCGCTGTCTACGGCCTATTAAGTGGTGCTTACACTGTTACGGTTTATCATGGGTTAAATGTTAAACTTACAATAACAGATATTAGGCGTAGAATCAGTCCACGAATGCTTACCATTGGGTTAAGAGTCAGCAAAATTAACTGTCATTTCTGTAAGATAATGTCAGGTGTGGATTGTTCACTTTAAAACGGAATAGTGAGATGCAGGTAATAACTCTGGATTGCAGGAGATAGTCACTTATTCCTTTTGATAGATATTTCTAGTGGCAAGGGAGGATCATTTTATGCTTACTTGTGTGGCTAGGCACTAGTCTATAACTTTCACGGAAAGCAGTCACCAGGCATAGATATAATTATATCGTATGATCTAGCCACAACTGTATTATTATAGCAAGAACATTGCATTTTCTTTGTACTCATTTTGTGGAAATGCTAATATATTTCCCAAAGGGGACATACGATTTATTTGTGTAATGTCAAATGCTGTAATCGGTTTATGTAAATTCATTTAATGTTGTAAGATGAATAAGCATATTAATTTAACTGTAACTACATGTTAGGTTTCCTGTATGTTGAGATTGGGAGAAGAGGAGTAGATTTTGCTGTCAGAATATTTAATGACAGTTACATGGGTGTGCAAAAGATATTAAGCCTATGCGGGCGCGTGTTGATAATTGATATTTTTAAGGAACAGGAGACATGGTTAAAGACAGCCCTAAACTATCATAGCAATAACTACAATAAATTTAATCCCATAGTGGAGCGAAACTTTCTGTATAAAGTTAGATTGATTTTAGCGTTGCTTGAAGTTAAAAGGTGTCTCTTTTGGGTCTCAGTTCCAGGGGGACCGACTCGCGAGAGCAGATTCCAGTCAGGCGAAGAACGAAATATTCTCTTCGATCTAGAGGGTTCTGAATACCGCTAGCGTCACGAATCGTCACACCCCGTTCCTGAATCAAAACCCCTTTTTTGTCAACGCCAAGTTAAGCTCACGCAGTGCAACGGAGCCAACGCTAAATCTGGAATCGCCAAACGCAGTAGTAGTTCTCTACTCGCCTATTGGATTACCAGCCAGAGCATTGCGGCTTCCAGAATATCAAACCCGCTCAGCATGCCTATAGCAGAATTCCATATCACCCGCCTTTGTTGTGCCTAAACGGGGCACTCAGCAAAACACAGCCAAACCAGTTTAAACAGGATTTATACCAAGTACGAAAGCCGATTCTAGCGCCGGATAAGCGCGCAAGGGACAATTTGTCCTCATGTGACTTCGTCCTGTGTATTTATTCCTGGATATATTAAAACCTCGCACTTAGGAGCGGCCAGCAAAGATATACAGCGTCTTCCAGCCCCTCACGCAAATTAGTGTCACCAAAGATAGCGCCTACATTGGATTTACAGGTCAAGTCCATCATCCATGGAGTATATCTTTACGTAAAGACATTGGAGCTTTTCCCTTGGTCCCCGAAAGCGGACAGGCTGTCGCTAAGTTCATTCAGTTGGTCTGCAGGAGATAAACAGCGTCCCCCAGCCCACCTCGCGCCAGTAGGGGGGAGTCACCAATGATAGTACCAACAAGGACAGTTTTGTAGGCATAGTCCCTCACGAAGGATCTACAAGTAACACACTGTCCGGACTATTTCATCTGGTCCCCGAAAACGGACGGACTGCCACGCAGTTTATTCATTTTGATAAACAGAAGGTAAATAGAGTCTTCCAGCCCACCTCGCGCCAGTAGGGAGGAATCACCAATGATAGCGCCTATACAGTGATTTTATTCAGGTTAATTCCATCACCGATGGAGGATATATACGAAAAAACCACTTACTGGAGCTATTTCATATGGTCCAGAAAACGGACGGGCTGACACTCAGTTATTTCATCTCTCTGTGTTCTACAGGTTTTATGAATGGTGATCTGTGTGTGTGTTTGTTGGTGTATTTTTCATATTTGATGATTATTTGATTATTGATGTAATTTATGCTGTGTATGATGATATGCATTATTTTCATGCTTTTCTTCTTTAATAAATTTTACACATTTATTAATGCGCTGTTCGCGACCTTTCCATCCATATTTGTATTTTTAGCTCTTTACTATAATCTCTATGTATGATAAGAGAAAAGAGAGAGAGAGCAGGAGATGCTTAGACAGTAAAGTGAGTTGAGGCCTGGAGAGAGAGATCATTTGAATAAATCTTCTTCCAGGTTGTCTCAAGTCCATCTCCTATTTACACCTTATCTAAAGTGTAATCTATAACTCTGTCAGTCCACTATCCCTTGTCGATTTCACTACAGTTGTCCAACTCGACAAATACTCTACACTCTAACTCAACCACGACAAAAATATAAGCCAAAGAGCATCTGCAATATCAGCAGTAGTAATGCTCTTCAGAGGAATAGCCTCTGGCCAACGTGTGCACATATCAACACACGTCAAGATAAACTGATGTCCTCTGGCAGACTTGATCTTAAATGGACCAATAATATCTATGGCCATTTTTTGAAACGGCCGAATAGGAATGTCCGCCGCCTGAATGGGTGCAGCATGCCGTGGACCTTTGGATTTAACTTCCTGACATACTTTACAAGATCGACAATAAATACGTATGTCCTTGTTTACCAATGGCCAAAAGAAAGCCGCAAGGACTCTTGACTTAGTACGGGAAAAACCCATGTGTCCAGCACACTGAGAGTCGTGAGCGTGCTGCAAAATTTTAACTCTCAAATTCTTGGGAACCAGGATTTGAGAATGACTTGACGTAATGGAGTCTTGAACCATACGTACAAGTACGCCATTCTTCTTTGTAATCCACGATTTACGACTTGTGTCTTTATTCGGATCACCTTTAGTTGCAAGAATGAAGAATTTCTTCAGAGTGGGATCATCTTCTTGCTGTTTTATAAACGAGTCACGAGAAATTACCAAGGGATTATCTTGGTTATGCACTTCATTATCTTCAATAGATGAAGTTTGAGGCATATTAAGAGCCTGAGCTCTAGTGACTACAGCGTTAGCAATCTGCATGTTTTGCCTTTCCCACGTGGAAATTTGTTGCGGAGTGCATTCCTTGACTCCATGAATGCGACCGATGATGAGGTCAGCGATCGGATTCGGAAGAAGACATGCGTGTACATCTCCTGTAAAGAAAGGAGTAGCAATCCTAATGATAGCAGTAGAGTATTTCTCTAATGTGCCGCCAAATGTGTAACATTTGACTACTTGTCCAGTGGCACGGGAAGGATCTACGAGTGACTGCCTAACACCAATTGTGGTGCATCCAGAATCAAATAGCACAGAGACTGGATTGTTATTCACTAAACCCTTATGTAAGACAAGAGAACCTCTTCCATCATGCGCGACTGATGCTGGAAGAGCAGGAAGAGGATGGCCACAGCTTAAAGTAGACACTGTGGTTGGCTCAAATAACGTTTTGCATTGGGGGCACTGAGATGCTCTCCCAAAATCAAAAGCGGCACATGCCATATTACTAGCATCATTATTATCTTTACTCTGTTTATAGGCTTCATGGGACTCTTGTTGTGCAGAGTTTGCCTGAAAATGTGGTTTATGTCTTTTGTTTTGAGATCTACCTCGGTTATTATCACCTCTGTAGTTATTGTTACCTCTATTGTAACCCCTATTTGGGTTTGAGTCATAGTTCCCTTGGTTACCATTATCATATTCATTATAATGAGTATCTCTGTAATTATGATCTTGTTGACTCCAAGACGGATAACCCTGATAGTTTCTATAATTACTTCCTCTACGGAAATTCCTATAATTATGACCACCCCTGTGTCGAGAGCTATCAGGTCGTCTCCAGTTCTTTGAAGAAGACCCTGAAATGATTGGTTACCTTGGTTTTGATAACTATTATGGTTACCTTTTTTATCAAATCTGTTTTGAGGTCCCTGAAATCTGTGTGAATAATTGGGATTGTATGGTGTTGCTGAAGCAACTGGCATACTCTCCTTAATCTTAGTGTTGCCAAAAGTCACGTCGGGGTGTGCAGTGACATATTGGGAACAATATTCTTCCATTTCTTTTAGAGATTTAGGTTTACGCTCATGTATAAATTCAAGGAAAGGTTTGTTCACACATGACATAATCTTATCTCTGAGCAACAAATCCATAAGTCCTTCATACGTTTTTTTCTGTTTTGGAAAGCTCAATCCAACGATCAACTGTGAGACGTGCCTTTGCAGTGAATTCTGAGAATTCTACACCCGTCTCAGGTACCATCGTTTTAAATAAAAGGCGATAGCCTTCCTCACTTAGCTGATATTTTTTTATCAAAGCCGCCCTAATGACATCATAATTATCCTTATCTGCTTCTCCTACAAGGCATAATCTAGTCAAAGATTCACCTTTCAAGTTTTCTGATAATTGATTAGCGTATTGTGATTTATCCACATTATGTGTACGACAAGAACGTTCAAATCTATCCAGCCAGAATGTAATATCGTCACTGGACTGATTGAACGGTGGAACCTTAACCTTGTAAGTAGAAGGTTTATCATTACCACTAGATGCCTGATTAACATTACTCATACTTGTCAATCTTAATTTCTCCAACTCAAATTCATGTTCTCTTATTGCTTTTTTTTCTTCAGCCTCTCTGTCTAATCTTTTTTGTTCAGCTTCCCTGTCTAATCTTTTTTGTTCAGCTTCCCTGTCTAATCTTTTTTGTTCAGCTTCACTGTCTAATCTTTTTTGTTCAGCTTCCCTGTCTAATCTTTTTTGTTCAGCTTCACTGTCTAATCTTTTTTGTTCAGCCGCAGCTTCTCTTTTGTTCAGCCGCAGCTTCTCTTTCCAATTTTTTTTTGTTCAGCTTCAAATCTCCTTTCCTCTACCTGCATCTGCAATTTCTTTTGTTCAGCAGCAGCCTCAGCTTCTCTTTCTAATCTTTTCTCTTCCGCCATAGCTTTTCTTTCATCTGCAGCTAATCTTTTCTCTTCTGCCATAGCTCTTCTCTCTTCTGCAGCTAATGCTTTGTCATATTGAGCAACTGCCCATTGTTCTAATTGTTGACCAGTCTTATCAAGGGCTTTCCCTTGTGTAATGAAGTATTCTAATGTAGCCATGATGTCTAACAATAATACTAATCACCTGAATCAATAATAATACCACAAGTTCTCAATGACTTGATTAATCAGTATACTATCCCAATATCTGTGGGTCACAAGCCTTTAATAAGGTCTTGTATAATAGTAATAATAATCAGGTACTGGTTTATACCATAATCCAAGTGCAGTGCACAGGCAATTGTGTCTTATGAAATATACCTATATAAAACATATGTCAACCAACAGAATACATAAAGTAAAAATAGGACTGACAATACAAGAACGTTTGCAGAAATCAAAATAAATCAAATAGGGAAATCAATGAAAATAATCACTGAATCTGCAAAGAATAACAACACAAATGACGTCACAATATATGAATATAAATTGTGAATAGAACTGAAAGATAGAAAAGGTTAGACCAACAAATTACAAACAAATCAAAACAAAACTAAAGAACAAAGAAATATTACAAAAATAACAATAATTACAGACTTCACAGCTAACACAAAAGCAACAGTTGTCGCAGCAAATTTTCAATCAAGAAAATTGCACCTATAGAAAACGCCCACAACGGACCCTCTATGACGTGGGATATTCTGTTGTGAGGACGCCGCCCAACCTTAAACACAACCCGCTGACATAGAAACTAACATACTATACAAACAAATAACATGTAAACATAAATATATATAAATTATGTGTATGATAGTATGTGTTGCAAAATAGGCTCAGTCTTACAGTAATGGCAAAGTTATTTTTATGAAAACAAACAAACTGCCACTTTATTCAATTAAACATTCTGGCCTTAAATATTAAAGTTCATATATGGAAAACAAGAAGATCCATCGATGAAAATAGGACTTCTTAGTTCACTCATACTGTCTTCCTGTTAACATTGACAAGAATTGATCCAACTGTTCTGTGAAACTCTATAATGTCTAATGTAAAAAATGTCAACAACGCTGACCTACATACTGCATTCACCTGACAGGTCACGTGACGAAGTGTTGACAAAGAGCAAACCAATACTGCAAGTGTGTCGTATCAGCCACAGGAAACGGTCTGGTATCGGTAATCTGTTGACTTCTGAACTTCTGCGAGGTCAAACCCAGAAAGCTGGTCCACCAGTTGATAAAGTTGATAAATGTTGGATTTTTATTCCCGTTAATGATATCCACCAAAAGATAGATATAAGTGGATGGAAGCAGACATCATCATCATCATCAGTTGATAAGATCTCTATGGTGTTGTTTGCTCCACTGTAGTGTATGGAATGTCAACTTGACCTACGCAGTGGTGTGTAGACATGGATTGAGTGTATAATGTGCGAATGATAATAAAGGTTCGTGGTGTTGACAAAAAATGTTCTTTTCTCACACTCATGTATGGCTGGAAGTCATCGACACCAACGACTGTGTACCTTTTCTAAAGTTTAATTGGACGTACACACTCGACAGCACAGATAGTGACAAATCACAGGTTGCCATAATACATCATAGTACAGTGGATAAATGGTCTTGCAATGTTACATGGGCACTCATGTAGAATAAGTGTATAATGGACTGTCAGTAGCCAAGCACTCAGTATCGCCCATACATATATCATCTGACTTCACTGACTGAGCACGTCAGCTTATAAACAATATTTCAGATGGCTTCTAAACCTAATCTCGTCTAGCGACGATTCTTCAACATAATGTTCAGCACATATTTTTCCATATAATAATATTGAACCGCTAGCAATGGGTTCTCATGTGTAGCAGTGATCTCTGGACTGATCAAGCGATAATACGGGCATCCCTTTTCTCTTCTTGAAAGTCACTACATGTTTTGGTTCCAAGATGGCTTCACTCGTGAGCTGTCACTCACGTTTGGATACAGATAATGAATCTGTCCTAAAGTTAGTCATTCATAAAACATTTCATTGCTCTGTAGATTTGATCATGAACAATTGACTGCAATCTACAGGATATAGTGCTGCTAGGAATCGAAGTCGTTTTCATCGAGTCAAATATATTCTCTTAGACATTCAAATCGTAACTATCGAAAATGGTGGCTTCGATCGAGAGTTCATAAGAGTATCTTTGATTACCTTGGTATAGGAAATATGAAACTGCCATTCCTTGGCAATACGACTAAACACTGGGGTAAAGCATACACGATAGGTTTAGACGACTATCACCTTCCCCACAAATACTGAGATCACTTTTTCCCCGGCGACAGGCCGACATGGAAAACACACAGTCCCTATCAGGACGAAGCCAAATCACACCACTCTCTAGCGACACATCCGCCGAATAGCCTTCGACCTCTCTAGAGACAACAGAACATATAGTTCGACTTAGATATGTAAAGATATACAGGTATAAGACAGACTCGTCCTACTCAGACAAACAATACACATAAATTCAGGCCATAGATATTCTGAAGCAAGAACAATCTATTATTACCCAAACAACGAATAAATCGCAGTAAAATGGATTTATCCGCGGAGTTTGATCGAAAGAGCCGACACAACTTTCAAGGGAAGTAACACAATAATGACTTTCCCTTAAGCACTATTTTGCTTTCAAAATATTTGCGAAGATAACAAGAATACCAATGTATAATATTGTAAGATATATATATATATATATATATATATATATATATATATATATATATATATACATATATATATATATATATATATATGTATATGTATATGGAACGAGACATGTGCAGAAGTACTGAGAAAAAGGGAACATCAGCACAAAGCATGGATAACAACAGAAACCATTAACAAGATAGAAGACAGGAAAAACAAGAAAGCAGATTTAAACAGAAGCAAAACCAGAAGCTCCAAAGCCAAGGTTCATGAAGTGTACATAGAAGCAAATAAATAAGTAAGAAGAAACATCAAAAGAGACAAGAGAAAGTATATCTAAGAGTTGGCAAGGGAAGCAGAGGAAGCTGCAGCCAAAAGAAATACGAGGGACCTGTACAACAACACAAAGAAGCTAACAGGGAAATTGTTATTGTTATACAGAATTGACATCATTGCACTCCGGGCAAACCCATAGGTGCCCAGTCTCCATCAGTATTTGTAGAAGAGTGTGAATGCTAACTGTTCCTATAGCTCGCTGTTTGTAAACACGACGGATGCATCCTCTCATACGTCCATCTCTACTAGCCTTACGTTTGATGCCAAATTCCAACAGTTTTAACCTTGCTGATTCATCTATTGCAGTGTCATTCTCTAACAGGCAATCATTAATTGTTCTCAGTATATCTCCCTTATCCATATCTAGTGTCCTCACTATGGGTGCTCTTGATGCTATGTGAAAGGGGGTGCAGAGTGGAACTGTGTACGGCACCATTTCTACTATGTGGCGGAGGTGCAGGTGTAACTGTGATTAATAGTTGTTCCTTTTACTCTGTTTGAATGGCCTACTCCAAGTTTGATCTTGACTGGCTTAAAGTCAGCCAGAGGTTGTTCTTTCTTGGTTTATGTCTAATGGGTACCTGGTTCGTTCTTACCTCTTATAAGATGTTACGATTAGGAGATAATAGTGGTGAGATTATTTCAACCTTGTACATTACATCTAATATGTCCAACTGGTAAGCAATCCATCAACAGCCTTGACAGTTAAAATGAATTTTATTCAAACAGAACTGTTAGAAAGTCAACTGTCAATATTACAACAAAGGTTCATGTATTCACATCAAGGCATCTTCAATTTCAATGTGTACGATGAATTTTCCTTCCTTTACTTCTATCCAAGGGGGCTTATAAAATTCCTCTACAATATCAAAATCCTCCAAGTTCTTGGTGATAATTATTTCATAGTTGGGTACTTCTTTTGTAGGAATCCTTACAGTATTTGTTTCTTCCTTTAACAGCTTCATTTGTTTTCAAGTATCATTACGAAAAACTGAGCTGAAATAAAAACAATATAAGTCCTTGGAACTACTTACGTAGGTGAACCACTAAGATAACATCTGCATGTGCCTGTTGTTGAATATCTCAACGTAGGAGCAAGACTTTTAGTGTTAGACCGAAGATACATATCTTCACACGGTCACACACACGTCTTTCTGCAATGCTCAACTCCGTACAACTAACTTACAGAATCTTAGCTTTTAGTAGTGCGCGCTGCTGGCCACTTTTCATTGGTCAAAGCTTTATTCTATTAATTTATTTACTGGTCATTCCATCATGTTATTTTACAGGGAGTGAGGCCCTTCCTATCTACGTCACTAATCTCCATGGCAACTCCCGCCGATTCCTAGCGTGGGTTATGTCAAAACTGACATAGTTAATTTCACCTCACTTCACCCTGCACTCAGTGTGTCTCGGGATTTTTTATATTTGTTTCTTTTTTTTTATTTGTAAGAAATCTTGCTTCCTTCTTTTCTATAATCTTCTTCTTCTTCTTCCGTCCTTAGCCAACGACCGGCAAAGCAGTCAGCAGTGGCAATTACGCCTAGTGGCGTCTTAAGGGCAACAGCGAATAGATTTTCTTTGCCGTTGTTCCCATCACGCCTAATGGCGTCTTTAGGGCAACGACAAATCAATCCATTTGTTGTTGTTTCCGTAATCAAAGTGACTGGCAAACGGGTGATCAGCCCGTTGGGTCTTTTCTATAATAGTAAATGATAATTCTATTATTTTATTATGATTAGACTCTAGCACGAATAATTGCCATGGTAGTAGGTCATACGGCCACAGCTAGTCTGTCAGCTCTTTCATTACACATACCCCAGCATGACCAGGACAGTATATCCACACCAGCTGTTGTAGACTGGAAGCTTCTATGAATGTTTTCCACTCATGCCACAATCAACCACTTTGAACTTTCCAACAGGGAAATATAAGCAAGTAAATGGCCTCATTAAAGATAAGAATAGAAAATTGCTTAGTAATATACAAGAACAAATGAAGAGATGGACAGAACATTTTGAGGAACTTCTCAATAGACCATCTCCAACTAATCCCCCAGACATCCAGCCAGCAGAAGCGGAGCTACAAATCAGCTGTGAACGACTAAGTAGAGAAGAAATAAAGAAAGCCATAAAGCTTCTGAAAGATGGAAAAGCAACTGATCCAGGTGGCATATAAAAACACATAGATGGTGTTAATAAGGAAGACCTATGAAGACATGACATGCAGAGTTCTTCATGAATGACAACTTACAGAACCGTTTAGGATTAGAACGGGAGTGAGACAGGGATGCCTCTTGTCTCCATTTATTTTCTTACTGGCAATAGGATGGGTTACGAAAACATCGACATCACACAACAGAAATGGAATCCAGTGGAATGTGACTAAACAGTTTGATGATCTGGATTTTGCAGATGATTTGGCTCTTCTGTCTCATAACCATAATCAGATGCAAGTTAAAATGAAAATTCTCGATGACAGGTCACAACAAGTGGGCCTGAAAATACACAGGGAAAAGACAAAGATTATGAGAATAACTGCAAGAAATGATAACAAGGTTGAAATTGAAGAAACACCACTGAAGGATGTAGAATCGTACACATATCTTGGTAGTAATTGTGGTAGAATTATGGAAATACATGTCTATATCTATTTTCATTTTCCTCATTTCTCTTGTACTCGACTTGTTACCTACAGATATTTTTCTGTTAACTTTTACTTTCCCACACACAAGCTATCTTTTTCCCCATTTCTTCTAATTTAACACGCGCAGTTTTGGACTGTGCGCTAAATCTCTTTGATGTTGAGTTTACGAGTAGACCGGATTAGCACGCGAGTGGTTTTATGTTAATTGTAAGAGCCAGAGATCTAGAATCGACGTAACAGTGACGAAACAGAAGAGAGTGGCGTTAAGTCTTAACGAAATCTTCGTTAAGTACCGGGATCAGGGGAAATAAGTCAGAGACAATTGCTATTATCTTCCCCTGAATCTGTTCACCTGTAAGTAATAATTCTCGATGAGTAATTTGAGATGAAAGACTTTGACCGCTAGGAATGGCCATTTGAAGCGGAAGGCGTAAAGTCTGGACTTCGGTCTCAGCGTGAGAAATGCGGGTATTTGCAGAAACGAGTTAAGGAATATGTAGATTTTCCCAAGGTGCTACATCTGGCAAATTGAGTCTGTTTCAGGTCTTAGACGTAACTTATTTCTTTCATCCGAGATATATATATATACTCTAGATTTTCTACTCAAATTCATCCAAGTACTGCCAGCAAGACTAGAACCTTCTAGCTTTCGAGTCCTAGATCTCTGTTAAAAGAGTATCATTTAGTTGGTCGAATTGGAGATAGTTTCTACTTCTGCGCTGTGGTAAATATATATAAATATATCTAGTAGTGTGTTGCGGTCATTTTTGATGGAGTTTCAAACATCGATCTATTGGTTGTAGGTTTTTCACCCTAGTCAAAGGTGAATAACTATGTCTTGACTTTGCTGTGTCAGGTTGGTTAGGGGTTATCTCCCTTGTTTGTTCATTCATTGTGTTTGACTTTTAGGTCAAAGGTAAAACAGTTCTGGGCTATATGCGATGCGCAGTGGAGAGCGCGAAATTAGACTTCCGTCTTGTTGAGTTGTGAAGTCCTGGCTTCTGGGGACGTCTATGTCCATTGTACTCTGGGGAGGAAAATCTTCGAAGTGACTGCGTTGTTAGTTTTCCCCATTGATTCTCTGTGCGTCAGGAAGGACGACAGTGTTATTATTGTGTTCTGAGGATTCGTTTCAAGGTAACACCGACTTTGCCATTATTATGTATTCGGTGACAGAATTTGGTAAAGGTTTACCTAGCTGTGAGAACAGTTCACGATTCCTGTAAAGCAGAACTTATATTTGTGCTCAAGGTAGCTATTCAAGACTATTTGTCTTATATGATCAGAAGTCCAGTGATGAAGTTATATATGGTGGAAACCGCAGGTTGGCGGTATATCTACACAAACATTAAAGCATGATTCATGCAACCTGCTTAATGAAGAATGCACAGCTGACGTCATCGTCAGGGCTGTGTAATGGCAACTATTCTACGGCATATACCAACATGATTGGCGTGTTATGCCAAGTTGAACGACGGCCCTAGTAATAGGATTACTTGAGTGAAGGGCTCGTCTTTTGTATGACGGAGTTATCAAGGTATCTGACGCGTTCAGTCGGAGATACCAAAAGCGGGATTATGAACAGTACATGAAAAGAACATAACACTATTGACATGCATACATATATGAATGTTCACCAGCCTTTTGAATGCCTGATGTATGCCTAACGATTTCCTGTTATCATGACCATGTTTACACTGACTGTTCCTGTTGATGCTACTGTGTGTTTCCGTCAATAAATGTTTTGAAACGTCCAAGCATCCTTGACTACTGCATGTGAGTGTATGGGTTGCATTGTCTACATACATACGAGCCTAAACACATTCGCGCCTCCATCCGCTCCCACACTCAGCACATCATCTTACAAGTACCACACATCTAACAACATGATGTTTACTGTCTTGTGCAAGTGATCACCTCAAGAACGAAAAAAGACAGTTACATACTGATTGAGTGATTTAAGTGGTGATCGCTTATTTTATTTCACTAGTTAATTCCTGTGTAGAGAGATTAAATGATAATTCAGTTATATTCTCTAAAGTTACTGCGTTACAGTGGAGAGCAAATAAATTACATTTCTAGCTAAACTCATTCGGCTATTAATAAATTTGATTAAACTGCTAGTAACCAGCAAGAGAATAGTTTAACTAACTACGTAAATGCACTGATGACTCATGAGTATTGACGAAATATATTTTTATGTATTTCTAATTCATGATGATGGGTTTTTTTAAATGACTAGAATTTATTTCATGGAAGTTTTAACGATGAGACTAGCTCTAAGCCTATGGTTTCTAATTTAAGTCGTATAACCGAAGTGAATATTAGTTACGCGTAGGATTATATATACTATTAAGGTTGAGTATTTATGTTTTTCTTTTCTTCCCTATACAGTATTTTGGGTCATAAACCCTAAATCTTACCAGCGGTTTTCAGTACCTATGTAACTGAGAAGAACTTTACTTAAAGAACATTCTGAATATAATTACCGGGTTTTGCAAGTGACCTGTCTGGCCTCGTGTTTTTTTACACCCAGAAGGACGACAGAGTACTGGCCCAAAAGTAATATTAAGAATAAATGGTAACTGGACGTACAGAATATCCAGATTTCTTTCTCAAGTTCATATATACTTCGCCTATGGTGGCGACTGAAATAACATTTGACATTTCCCATTGTGTTGTGAAGGAGATTTATCCTAAACCAATTTATGTACCTGCCATTCAACTTAACGAGTGAAGTTCCAAGCTATTGTACACTGTGAACATTAGATATCATAGAGAAACTGGGGTTTGACTCGCCAGTAAACTCAAACTTGGATGGTCTGTGAGTGACTGAACAGTTTGTTCCAGATGTTACGAAAAGCACCGATTAGGTAAGAGTGCGCATGTTGTCTGTGATCACAGCTGTCAGGGCGAGAGAATAACAGGGATGAATAATTCGTTTATGATTTAACCCATGTAATAACTTTGTATTTTCTCTTGTATGCAAGTTTTTGCTAATGCTGTTTTCCTCTTAGGATAGATTAATATATATAAACTCTCTTCTTTACTGAAAAAGAGAAAACCTTGGACCATAGCGTATAAATCTGTGACTCTTTGGGCTAATAATTTCTCTTATAACGGGATCTGGGCAACAGAGAGGGGAAGGACTACACCTATGAGTCTATCTCTTTAATTGATTCTTAACCTACGTTTTTGTATTTGATTTGATATTCAATATTGTCGATGTAAAGTTTCTTTTTACGATAAATAAAAATTTATATAAATTTTATCTACGTGTTATCAGCTTGTTCAAAAAGATCCCTATTTCATAGATATAGTTTTTCACGTATATGCGTCTAATCGTCATCACTTATCTGTGTGTGTGTATATGTGAGCGGTTAAATATATCAATATATATATTTATAGGAAACTGTCTGATCTGAACTCTCAGTCGTAATCGATAGGCAGGTTTGATTATCTATCAAATCCAGGGACAGATTTTACCTTTCACCATTTCCCTTGTGAAATCCTATTTCTTTACCTTATCTCCCACTGTGCCATCACCTGTTCTAGTCCTATTCAGTCCTATTCAGGAGGGACCAAAAGTGATCTTAATTACCCTATCGAAAATATACGACAGTAATATCGACTAAGTTGGAGGGACAGACAATGATATCAAAATAAGAATACAAAAAGTAAGAGGAGCTTTCGTTGCATTGGGAAACATATAGAGAACAAGAGAAATCAAGTCCAACACGAAAATAAGAATCTTCAACTCAAATGTGAAGTCAGTCCTATTGTATGGCTCTGAGACACGGAGAACAACAAAAACAACAACCGAAAAGCTACAGACTTTTATAAACGTAGAACAGAAGGACTGAAATGGTATGACAAAGTCACAAATGTGGAATTGATGACAAGAACCAGACAAGTGCCAGTGGAACAAGAGTTGAGAAGAAGACGCTGGCGATGGATAGGACACACATTGAGGAAACCTGTTGATAGCATTACAAGGCAATCCTTGTTCTGGAATCTACTGGGAAAGTGAGGCAGAGGTAGATAAAAAAAACACATGGAGAAGAGAACTGGAAACAGAGGTGAAAATGATGAGAAAAACATGGAAAGAACTCTTCCAAGGACAGGAAGACTCGGCATGTGTTTGTTGAAGACCTATGCTCCTCGGGGAGCTAAAGGGTATTGATATATATATATATATATATATATATATATATATATATATATATATATATATATATATATATATATATATATATATATCTATATATATATATATATTATATATAATACATGTCATTGGGCCAAAAGGGCTGGAAAGCTCGACCGCTGGTTATATATATCTATATAAGGAGCGAAGCTCCTGACCGGGTTGGAAGGAAAGTCCACTGGCTCCCCAGCCTCGCAATACGACATCACATTCTTTTTTACTAATGGTGGCCGTTTAAAAAATCTAGCTGGAAAGCACACGAGTGCCGCTGGTTTTAGAAAAAAAAAATTTATTTGTTCTGATATAAGGTTTTATATTTTATGATTTGAAATTAATGAAATTATACAGGTAAATAAAAGGTGTGTACGACATCACGATTTTAATATTTCTACAGTTCATCAATTTTCCATTAATAGACTCCATGCCTACTATGGAAGGAAATGGGATGTTTTAGTAGTAATTCATTTGGGTGCTATGTCTATGAAGTTGGTGTAAATCCAGCAGACCAGCCTGCTTAAACAAAGAGTAGTTCTGAGATTTATTTATGAAATATTTGATCAACAGGGTTTGAATTAATAAAATTGATTTGTCCAATTAAAAATGATCACTGTCCAATTATTTACCCAGCATTTGACACCACCTTTTGGTGTCAACATCAAAATATCACAGCTCTGAAATAAAGTATTGGTTTTAGTTCTATTTTGCTCGGAAAAGATTATGTTTATTAGCTTCCTGCCATAGAATAGGATAGGTGATATGTTCCACTGATCTCAACACTTGATCTGTCCTTCCTAATCCTTGCTGGAGTTTATATATATTGTTTGTCCCTAAGAACTTTCTAAGCAAATCCTACTTGTTGTAAGGCGTAAACACTCGAAACATGCCTTACTACTGGCAAAACTCAGTACTTAGCTGGGTTCTTAGAGTAGGTGACAGTGAGTTCTAGTTCAGTCACTGCTGGTTCTCAGTGAAGTTTTTACTGTTCTTTCTCAAGTCAGAAGGTTTTCTTGGGTAAAACCCAATCACAATTAGTTAATTATCTAATTTTAACGCCAATCGTAAGGATAGGAAATTTCCCCCAAATCCTTCAGCATGAAATATTGACATGACCATATACGATTTTGCATTAAGTGTTACATTTACCGGAACCATTAGGTCATATAAAAGAAAAAAGGTAAAGGATCCCGTTACACGCATATTGAGGCATATTGGGAATATGTTGTTAGGCCCATATTTTCTTGACCATCGGCACACTAGGGGGGTGATGTGGTCAGCATCACGCCGGCCGCCTTAACCTTCCCAGAAGGTAATATACCTTGTCCTAATTCCCCTGGACACAGACATTGACAGCTGGATTGGCAAAGCTGCAGTTACCTTTGCCCTCCTCACATCACGTGTTTGGGGAAACACCAAATTCACAACGAAGACAAAAGCTGCGGTATATAACGCCTGCGTCACCATCACACTCATATATGGTAGCGAGACCTGGACAATCTATGCTAAGCAAGAAAGAACGCTCAATACCTTCCATTTACGGTGTCTACGCCACATCTTCGGCCTTTCGTGGAAAGATAGTGACAAATGTCGAGGTGTTGTCATGTGCTGGTCTCCAAAGCATGTATACATTGCTTAGACAGCGCAGACTACGCTGGCTTGGCCATGTCCGCAACATGGAAGATGGTCGCATCCCAAAAGATATCTTCTACGGGCAACTAGCAGATGGCAAAAGAACAGTTGGGCGACCGCAGCTGAGGTTCAAAGATGTGTGCAAGAGACATATGAGGGCTCTGGACATAAATCCAGCAACGTGAGAGGATGAAGCTGCCGATCGTTCCAAATGGCGATGCTATTTACGGCGCAACTTCAGATTGGGCGAAAAGAAGCTCACACAACAAGCAGAAGAGAGGAGAAAACGTCGAAAACCAGGAAAATAAGCATAGCTGAGGGCTGTCACCTCAGGGGCGCTTTCCCATAGTCAGTTATGACTGAAGGGGCTATTATTATAATTCCACAATCGTGATAAGAGACCTGCTGGAAATCATTACGTGATATGTCTAGTGTCCAGATTGTTGCAGTCACCATAAACTTGTAAGTTGCATGTTATCTTTAATTCGCTGACCAACCAGGCTGACCGTAAATACTTACGCAATTAAAATGGCGATAGACGATAGACCAAATGTTGACTTAATCGTATTGTTCTCGCTTGGCTAGCGATGACCATCTACAATAAGAAAGACGAATATGGCCTGTGTAGTCAGGCCCAAAAAGTATGGGTTGACGAGGTATGACCTACCAAGGATAAGATAATATCGGTAGATGGAGGCGTGAAAGTAGGATAATGACCGTATGAAGGGAAAAAACGAAATGATCGAATGAATGCTGACGGAGTGGAGTGTAGAAAGAAAAATTGGATGAACGAAAGGACGGTTTTCGTCACACACAGAATAGACTTGTAGGTTAAAGTCACGGTTGGATGAACATTTAAATAAATAATGAAGGACACTTTACAATGGTCTCGCCGCGAGAAGTCCAGGAGCTGGGCTTTTGCTTTCAGAGGATATGTATTGTGCGTGCCTTAGGAGTGTTTAAACGAAATTAAAAGCTCATCCTCAACTCCACTCCCGGTTGTGATAATTTTCAGACTGAGAACTGGTCACTGCAGACCAAAATACCATCTGTGCAAGAAACTGAAAATTGGACAGACAGATATGTGCCCATGTGGGGAGGACAAATAGTAGAACTTGTCATCCAAGACTATCGGAGGAGCAGATGAACAGCATGGACTTCACCAGCGCAGTTGCGGGACAAACTTGTACGGTGACTACAGAAGCCTGAGACGAACCACCGACTTTATACGAGAGAGCGAACGAAGAAGAAGATTGATGAAAATGGACGGTGTATCAGGAAGAGGATAAATACTGATAAACAGGTGCAAATAACACTGACATTTAAACTATACAGAATAATTTACCTGGAGAACACGCTTCCTCATCGCAGAAGGTAATTCAGATAAGTAATCACGTAGCAGAAATAAATACAACATAAATGATCTTATCCGTTAACTTTAAGCAAAGAACTGTAAAATCTTTTAACTCGGTGTTTTACCGCGAGTTTAAAACCGAAAAGACATTGCGTCATAGCTCTCCTTTACTTTACACACACCCCACAGTTGATGTGATTCTGTTTAAGTTTGAAAATACAATACCAGCAGCTTCCAGAACCCTGGCAAAATTCGATGACCTGAAAACTTTATAGATTGACAGCCATTGTTCTTGCAAAGTTTCGTGTCACACTGTACATCTCTGATTCTCTCCCGCTGTCTGTGTTTATCTGATTTTGTTTATCTCGCGCTCAGCTCTTCTTAATGTCTTGTTCTATCAATGTGAGCCAGAGTCACGCCCCCATTGTTTATTGCAGATAATCTTTAGCTCTGTTTTTTTTTCTCTCCAGCTCGTATTTTCGCTTCTTTCTATCAATTCCTGTTTTTATCAGTACTGTTTTTGTTTTTTTAACATTTATGTTTGTGAAAGATCACAGTCCTGTTTGGTTTGGTTTTGATTTTAAGGACGGTCTTCACTGCACACAGACAACTCCATCAGTGCACAGATCTCCGCCCTTAGATCACACAAGGAGGATATCAGCACAGTGCACGAACACCGTAGCACTGGCGAGAATCCTAATGTGTGTATATTATGAATCGCATATTCTATAAATACTTTTTGAGGTGGATAGGTTTCTAATTTTTAAATTTTGCTAGGGCAGCGGCCTTATGGCCTATTCTTTCCGATTTCCAACTGCTGTGAAATTTTTAGCGTGCGCAGCTTGCACACGGGACCTCCTATTTTTTCGCACTTATCCAAGAAGGCTAGGCATCCGATCTCTCTACCCAGGAATCCAGGGGGGGGGGGGGGGAATAACATGACTAGAACCACTGGGAGCAAACTGCCACAATAAGATCTGGAAGGAATTATTCCCCATACATAGACATAAAAAGAGGTGTCAGACAAGGTTGTGTACTGTCCCCCTGCCTATTTAATTTATACACCAAAACATTTTCAACCAGATACAGGAAATACCAGGACTGAGCATCAGTGGAAGGTCAATAAACAACCTTAGATATGCAGATGATACCGTGTTGTTAGCTGAAAGCGAACAGGAGTTACAAGAACTAGTGAAGCAAGTGAACAGTATAAGTCATGAATTTGGACTCGACATTAATATTGAGAAAACAAAAACTATGATAATTAGCAAAACAGACGATAGATAAACCCACATTAAAGATAAGCGTAAATGGGAAAATCCTGGAACAAGTCAAGAGCTACGTATATCTTGGTCATATAATAACAGAAGATGGCAGATGTGAAACAGAAGTCAAGAAGAGAATAGGAATGGCCAAAGCTACATTCAACAACATGAAACATATACTGACATCTAAACAGTTATCTCACAAATTAAAACTGAGAATCATAAAGTGTTATATTTATTCTGCATTTCTGTATGGTGCAGAAACATGGACGATGAATAAGCATTTGGAAGAAAGAATTGAGGCTCTTGAAATGTGAATATATAGAAGAATGGGGCGTATCTCATGGAAAGAGAAGAAAACAAATAAGGAGGTCCTAGAAAATCTAGGTATGAAAAGAGAACTAATTAGGGAGATCAAAGTTCGACTGCTAAAATAATGTGGCCACAAAAAAAGGCATAACACCTTGCAGAAGACCATAATAGAAGGGAGAGGTGAAGGCAAACGTGCAAGGGGAAGAGAGCGCTGTAAGTGGGAAGATAACATCAAGAGATGGACAGGAAAGAGTCTATCAGAGTGCACCATCAAGACAAGAGACAGAATACGTTGGAGATCCATTACAGCCAACCTTCGTTGTGGAGATGGCAGCTGATGATGACGAGAACCACTGGTTCTGAAAAAGAACAATGTCCATAAATTCTCTCCACTGGGAATAGAAACCGATACCTTTAGAATTCGAGGAAGACGCAATACCTCTTAGCCACTCCGACCCGTACATCCTAGTTCTCTGTGATAAACTCATCGTCATAGCCTTAAACGGTGTTAAATATATATATATATATATATAGTCGCATGAATAAGTGCTGTATAAATATTGCAGCTAATAAGTGTGTGTAGCGTTTGGGGGAGCGTACATGACTGAATATAGTTAACGCTACACCCCACTGCGACTAGAGTCCTATACAGAAGGCTCGCGCTATATTGCGAGAGGTCACACTCTAAACAATCTTAGAGACACCATATATAAAGAACAATTCTTATAAGGTCTGGCAATCTCAGTATATATATTAAACAATCCGACAAATATCAGCATACGATTACAACGGGCACAGTGCGAATGCATAAAACCAAAATAACTGGCTAACAATATCTAAACGACATCATACTCTGCTAAGTTCACAAAATCAATATGGCGCACATCTCGCTACTGGCACTGAACTATAATGGAGATCAACGTACTCAGAGACGCTACGTCAAAAGACTCACTGACTTGCAAAAGAACTCATACTAAACGGTCTGAAATATCTCCAGCATCACGCTGGGCAAAACTTAGCAGGTATAAGCCAGACAAAGAAGATCCTCTATCATCTTCTCCATATACGTCTTCTCTGGGCGGCCATCTTGCTAATCTCCCCCGAACACGCTGTCCGGTTGAACTATCCTCACTCAATCCCCTTGCGCAGCCCTCAGTCACATGACTGGCTATCTTTAGTTTAGCTTCGTGTCATACACATGTCATCATCAACAATGACCATCACTCACCCCCTAATATCCATACATGCTGCCTATGAGACACAGGTGAGTCACAGTTGTAAAATATTATGTGACATTTATATATATATATATATATATATATATATATATATATATATATATATATATATATATATATATATATATATATATATATATATATATATATATATATATATATATATATATATATATATATATATATATATATATATATATATATATATATATTATATTTATATTTATATTTATATTTATATTTATATTTATATTTATTTATATTTATATTTATATTTATTTATATATATAAATATATAAATATATAAATATATAAATATATAAATATATATATATATATATATATATATATATAATATATATATATATATATATATATATATATATATATATATATATATATATATATATATATATATATATATATATATATGTATATATAATGTATATTTCGTATGTCAAAACTATTTCAGCTTGATGGCATTCTTTCACTCTCCTAACCACACTTTCATCTATCTCGATGGCCTGAGAATTCACATCAGAGCAAGATGAAATGGTGGATAAAAGCAAAGATCGCCTGATGCTTGTATCAGGAGACATAAATCTATCTCTCTATTCCTGGTACCAGTTATTATTACACAGCTCTGGACACCGTCAACAATATAATGATCTCGGGAGCACTCTAGGCGGCGAAATTTGACGCAGTTACTCCTGTAACTCCTGAAGACTCCTGAAGAGAGAAGAAACAGTCAAGAAGTCACTGGACAACCAGCATCAACGACACCAAACTACACCAGATGGAAACTTATGACATTTAATCGACACAGATTCTGGACACTAAATAATAAATCCACCAAACTCAATATCTTCAATAGAAAGTAACCATTTTTGTAAAAAAGATCATATACAAAACTGTTTTCTACAAGTTAATCATTTTCATTTTTTTTTCAAATACTAATACACAAAGCTAATTTTACATCTAATACTTTGCTGAATTACCTTCAGTTGAGGAGGCTCAATAAATAAAATCGAATGTTAAATTGTGACACATACTTTTTTCTCACAGAAGTGGGCTGAGAATACAAAGTTCAAAGAAAACTTAAAAGACGCAGTTGTTGTACTTGCCATTCTAACAAAAAAAAAACCATGAGACTCCCTGAAATAGATGCACCATCAGTCTATTTACATATCTGCAAAGAGTAATCTTGAGCGAAGATTGCTTCCTTTTAACACCTTGGGTGTTGGTGGGCCTAGTGATCTGGTGACCTTCATAGTTTCTGTCTATATGGAATACCATAAGCCTAAGTTTACCCGGGTAAGTGCACATAAACCAAAACCTCATCATGTAAAACACAAAGCTACAGAAGCTTTCGCTTCAAAATCACGCGAATGCTTTGTACAAGCCTACTGCAAGGGAACCACCTGCAATGGTGGTTCTATGCTCTACGGGGAGCAAAGATTATAATTATAATGATGATAAAAGTAAGTACTTTTATTCACAATAAATGTATTTTGGGGTTTCATCCAGGTAAAGCTGGAGTTATGAACGGTCGCTTGGGTAACAATAGTTCCTTCCAACTTGTGGTCGTGCGTGTTGATGTAGTGTTCGTATAGCGATTCAGATCACTGCCCTAACCAGTAGCAGTTGTTATATGGTAATAAGAAAACTTCCTTCTCCTAAAAGACTATACATTCCTCATACCAACAGTTGATCATTGATTTCAAGAGGACAGCAGTAAGATATTCAACGTCGAACTTTATTTACATAAGATAGCAAATGTTAAAAAAATGATGCGCCCAACCTTCCTCTTTCAGGTTGGCAGACTTATGCAACAAAATTTCAGTTGGTAATAATCTCAGTATCACTTTATCTCTCTCTCTTATTCTCTTTCTTATTTCAGTCAGCCAAATGTCTCTAGCTGTTATTGTGGTCACTGTTTGAGAACCACTGTTGTAGAATTTTTATCTGCCATCTAATTCTTTATCCAAAACATTGTCTCTCTTAGGTGCTGAGTTTGACTCCTACGTTCTGCTTGGTATATCTTAAGGAAACTGGCCTCACCGCCAGGGCTGACACTTTACCAAGTCTGTCTTCTACTCACTAACTTGTCAGCTTGTCTACTGAACTGCACTATTAGTAATTAGACCCAAAATGTTCAACGTACCTGGTTTGTTTCGAAATACACACTTTTTCTCTCACTAACATCTTGTCCTCCAAAATAAAATGACGAAAAAATGTCGTACATAAATTATGGCAAGACATGCGCTTGGGCGTCTGGGTGGTAGTTGCTTTTCCGTCCCACAGAAAAACTACCAAAACATTTATCGATTTGTCGACACGATATAACTCCCATTTGCTGCCACTTCTATCACTTCTAAACTCACAGCAAAACTTCCTGACCTACGCTCAGCGCGTATCAAAATCAGACTCTTACTCATCCCCGTTCTAACATTTTTCGTTTACTCCTAAAAATCTGTTCCTCCTACCATAACTTTCTCGTGCGTATTTTTTCTTGCTCACCCACCAAAACTTACAAGGGACGTAAATTCCAAGTTATCTCCCTTTGATGATTTGACTCAAAACCATACACTTCTCTTCAATTGTTATTACAAAAACTTTACATGCAAATTTGTCACACCATAATTTTGGACTCACTTAATATGCTTAACTCTAAAATAACTACTACATCTTCCAAGTGGAAACCACGGGGTTTCCTCCCTTTGCTTAAAGCACTCCTCCACACATATCACCTCCCTTCAACAAAGACAAACAGTCTTTTAACAACTCCATTCATTTTTTCCAAACCATTTATCTTCACTCACTTACTTGTCTAAAACCAAACCACCGTTCACAAACTCGATGATAATGCGCAGATGCTTAGTAGTGCTGTGTCGCCTCCAAAATGGCGACCGAGATTCTGAGAGTTTTTTTTTTTTTTGGTTGTATGAGCTATCTAAAATAAATAAAAAAGCTCTTTGTCTGTTTAAAAGATAAAGGTATTCAGATAATGCCGTAGAGCAGGGTGGTCAATTTCCTTGCTCGCTGCCTTTGCCTTCCCTAACTCACCAGCAGAGTCAGGTACACTTTAACAGATGGGTAGACCGGAGCATTACATACCCAGGTTTCGATCCTGGAAGCCAGTAACTTTATCGCCGAAATATAAGTGTTCTAACCGCATAGCCAATCGGATGGTTTTTTTTTTAAAGTAAATAAATAAATATTACACACATAAAGCTATGTTTCAGGCATTCATGAGAAATAAGGAAGTAGAAAATCAAGAAGTAGCAAAACAGCAGAAATGAGTGGCTTACCGGAGAATCGAACTCATGACCTTCCGAACGGCACCACCGCCTAGCTACGGAAGCGAATCACACTATCCTCCCTGCCTACTAAAATAGTGCTTCGTAGGCAGTGGTCATTGGCGCGATTTGCAGCACGTAACACTGGATATGTACCTAGGACGATTCAGCCTAATTAATGACGTAATGACTTCTGTTGTCGCCCTATTATACAGTATAGGTCAGATTACACTGGACAAAGACCTTAAGACTGCGCCTAGTAAATGCTAGAAGAAGGAGAACAGTAAAGGACAGAGTGTAGGTTTGGTATTGTGTAAACATTTAAACAAATAAAGAGGGGAAACCCGAGGCTTGTAAACAGTAAATAAATAAATATTACACACTTACAGGTATGTTTCAGGCAGTCGTGAGAAATAAAGAAGTAGAAAACTAGACAACAGACAAACAACAAAAGTTAGTGGCTTACCGGAGAATCGAACCCAGGACTTTCAGAACCGCACCACCTCCTAGCTGCGGAAGCGAGTCACACTATCCTCCCTGTTGAAATGTCATTTTAAAGTCAAATGTTTTTAATTTTAAAAAATATTGCCGAAACACTAATTGGCTTTATCCAGCCCAGATTGGTTAGAATGGAGATTAGCCGGGAGGGGTGTAACCAGGCGGCTCTTTGAGAATAATGCTCAGTCTTGTCCAGACCATATGATCTTTTATATTCGGACATGATTGATTATCCCCTGCAAGGCAACAGGTTTGTGCCTCCTTTGGTCTGGTTACCTACCCTTTGGTCTGGTTACCTACCCTTTGGTCTGGTTACCTATCCTTTGGTCTGGTTACCTACCCTTTGATCTAGTTACCTACCCTTTGGTCTGGTTACCTACCTTTTGGTCTGGTTACCTACCCTGTGGTCTGGTTATCTACCCTTTGGTCTGGTTATCTACCCTTCGACCTGTCCTGCCTGGGAGACCCTGGTGGTTGCTGTGCTATCACCGCGGCATAGTTCTTGGGGTCACGGGGACAGACAAATTCCTCTATCAGGCCTTGGTGAAGACACGAGAGAGTAGTGATCAGGTTTTCCATTGTAGCTTAGGGGTTGTCCACAGATGACGTCACGCAGTGAGGGGGAAAGGGGTCTAAAATGTTGTGACGATGGGGGAGATGCGGTCGCCCACACAAAATTACGAGTGACGCTCACTTGTTTCATAAATAATGTCGAAACTAAATATATTGTGTAACCTAAATATTCAAAGTCTATTTTTAAAACTTAAATAGTTAACAACTTCCTCGTGGGCGACTTATAAAATAATATAATCTGAGCTGAAATATCGGATAATTGTTATAACCTTTAACTATATTAAATAGTTTTTAATTATACATTTTTTTTTTAAAAATACAATTTTATAGACACCTTTCCAGTAAAGATAATGGACATCGTACTTTGCAGTTGGATAATGATAACGAAGAGAAATAATTCACTCATAACAAATTGGGGTTTTTTTTTGCAATTTTTGTGAATTATATCTCAAGTTTAACTTTATTTTATGAAACATTAGCATAACTAAGAACTAAAGTTATTGATGTATTTACTTCAAATTAAATTTATTTTTTATTGCTTGAAATTAAATTAAGCTAAAATGAGCGATATTTTAAATAAATTTGGCAATATTTAACCAGCAAAGCAACACTATCTGTGGTGAAAATACAGTGATACAACGTTAAAATATCTCCAATTATAAAGATAACGGGTAAAATAACACGTAGGGATAAAAATATAGGCAAGATATGCCGAGGCTTCTTCACCTACGCCAGCGCTTTCTAACGCTATTGAAACTAACTAGTTGGAACATGCAAACTAAACGACATATCCTTTTAGACGGGAGAGAAACGGAGATAAAAGAAAAAAATTATGACGGTCTGAACACGTGTTTGAATCTAAATGCTAAAAGACGCAAATTTGTAGTTTTAAAGAAAAAAATTACGCCACTAGTTGACACAATGTAAGGAAATGGACAAAAAGCGACCTTAGCTCTTATTAGAAACAGACGTATCTTAGACGTTTTACCGTAATTAGTCGTTTTAATTTGAATATAGCGGCAAATGCCATACCCGAAGGTTCAAAAACAAATTTTAAAACTAACCTTGAGAAAAGTAGTTTTTTTCTTAATAATAAGTTTATGAAAATAAAAACTAGCTAGTTTGATAGCCCATCTTGAGCAGAGAAATAATATACTTTTAATTACACAGACGGACAGATAACACGGAAGATATTGACGAAAGACCGTATTGTTCAATACAGACTAGCGAACAGTTTTTTGTGCATATTTTCACTAACGTTACATTTTGGCGTCCTTGAGCCTAAAAATGCAAAAATCAAACTGCAGATGAACTAGGGGCAAAGTCGGAGGATAGTAGCTAAAAATAACTTTGCATAGGATCTTAGAAGTAGGGGGAGACAAAAATTTATGTAGTTTTTTTCTTGTAGTTAGTCCAAAAAACAAGTGTAATTTTGGGAAAAAACCAAGTTGAGACGGACAGACCGACAGAAAAATACTACATACTAGACTGAGACTGGACTGAAATTGGACATTTATATTTTGAATATTTGAAAAGTTAGAGGGGAAGTCCGTTGATTGGACAAAAGCTTTTATAGTACTGAAAGACAGACGCTCGCTTGTGCCATTTTATAGAAGACTGTCCATTGACACAGTTCGTTACTGCTAGAGGTGATTTCCAGGAATTATTAAATAAAAATCAGTGGGGACGCCCTAATCTAGCGAGCAGCTCAGCTGAGTTTTGCTAGTACTACGTAACTGTGTTCTCAATTCTGAATTGTGGTAAGGGAAAAAGCATTTATCTTGTTTATTTTAATATTTTGAGTGATTGATACTGCCATATCATGAAAAATGATTACGACAAGTGAGTGCTTATTCTAGGTCCCCAGCAGCAGTCCAGGGCCTAGAAACAAACAAATAATATATGAAAACCTATCTAAGACTATGGAAGGCGGATCTATAATTGAGATCAGTGGGAACATATCACCCACCTTATTGGATGGAAGAGGAAACTATTGAACATATTTCGGATGCAATGCAGTCTTGGGAAACTGGTACTATTTGATAACAACTGGGTGAGATGTGCTAAGTTGGTCAGAGAGATCTGACCCAATCTGTGTAATGTTGTTTTGCTGTGTTGTGTGTAAGAGTGGCGCAGTAAACAGAGTGTTGACACATGGCAAAAATTTTGGTTTCAGAGTTTCTGATCTGGCACTACGCTTGTGCCAGATGCTTTTGTAGAAGTACAAGAGCGGATGCCTGTGCAGCCTAACATTTTACTCCAGCTACTGAGAGGAGTGGGCCACAAGAATTCTGTACTACATCGTCACAGGCCAGTTAAGTGCAAACCTGGCCTGCTGTAGATTCATCAACTGTGTCCACCATCAATAAAGCAATAAAATCTTGTTATATAAACACTAATATCAGTCCATATGTCAAGGACAAGGAACTTTATAATCATAGATTGGGCATGATGACGCCACACCAACTAAACATCCAGTGCTAGTTTTTCCCAAGACATTGTAGATATTATTAATATTAACCAATGTAACAATATACATATGTACAAAAATTTCATTTGATTATGCAATATATCTTCTTCTTCTTCGATCCTTAACCACCGACCGTCAAAGCAGTCAGTGGCCATCACGCCTAGTGGCGTCTTGTAGGGCAACAACAAATTGATTCCACTTTGCACGGTCGGTGGCCATCCTTCGTACAGTGCCCCAACTCTGGTTCATTCTTTGCATCTCAGCCTCCACAGTCCTCCGCCAAGTTGTTTTTGGTCGGCCTCTCTTTCGCTTTCCTTCAGGGGTCCAAAGCATAGCTGTTCTTGTGATGGCATCGGGGTCTCTTCTGAGGACATGACCAACCCAGCTCCAGCGTCTGCCAGCTATGATGGTGTGCATGTCCTCTTGCTTGCTACGAGTAAGCAGATCTTTGTTGGTGATGATATTCGGCCAAAAGATGCGGTGAATTTTTCTTAGGCATGTTGTGTGAAAAGAGGACAATTTTGACATTTCCTTCTCTGTGACTCTCCAGCATTCCGCACCATAGAGAAGCACAGAAAGCACGCAACTCTGGTATAATCTTAATTTTGTGCTTGTGCTGTATTGGGAGGACTTCCAGATGTTATTTAGGCTAAAGAAGGCTGTTCTTGCCTTATTCATTCTGATGTTGATGTCTTTGCCTGCCCCACCGTCTGGTGTTACTATGCTTCCTAGGTATGTGAAGGTATATGTCTGTACCAATTGCTGATTCCTTACTGATATGGGCTCAGGGTTGCTCACATTGAGCGTCATGACCTCAGACTTCTTTAAATTGATGTTCAAGCCCACCTGCTGGCTAAATTTATTAAGTCTATCCGTTTTTTCCTGGATGTGTTGATGTGAATGTGCCAGCAGTGCAATGTCATCTGCATATTCCAGATCTTCCAATGTAGAAAATGTAGTCCATCTTATTCCTCTTGGACTGCCCTCTGTTGTCTGGCGCATCACCCTGTCTATGACTGCTAAAAAAGAGTGGTTGATAAGGGGCATCCCTGTCGTACTCCTGTCTTCACCTCGAAGGTTAGGTTGCTCTGCCCAACACTACACGTAAAGTTGGCATAGAAGCTTTTTATGATTGCCACTATGCAGCTTGGAATTCCATAAGCCCTCAGTATTTTCCATAAACTGTCCCTATGTATGCTGTCAAAAGCCTTTTCAAAATCAACAAAATTTATGTAAAGCTGTCTTTGCCATTCTGAGCACTGCTCTATAATGTTCCTGAGAGTGAATATATGGTCTACACATCTTCTGTTCTTTCTAAATCCTGCTTGTTCTTTCCTCAGTTTGTAGTCTACTGCCTTTGAAATTATCTGTATAATTATCCTGCCTAGTATTTTGCTGGGAACTGAGAGAAGAGTGATTCCTCTCCAATTATTGCAGTCTGCAAGATCTCCCTTTTTGGGCAATTTGACAATTATTCCTTTGTTCCACTCTGATGGTGTTGTCCCCGTTTTCCACACTTGTGCAAATAGTGGTTCTAATAGTTCTGCTGCTAGCTCAGGGTCTGTTTTAAATAGCTCTGCATTTAAGTTATCATGGCCCGGAGCTTTACCGTTCTTTAATCCTTTGATTGCTGTGATGATTTCTTCTTTTCGTGGAATGTCTGTATTTACATCTAGATCGTTTTCAGCCTCAGAAACATTCAATTGTGTCTCTGGTATTTCCTTGTTCAGAGTTTCTCTGAAGTGATCTGCCCATCTTGTTTCCTGTCCCTCTGCTGTCTTGATGAGATTTCCTTGCTTATCTCTTACTAATGTAATATTGTAGAAGTACAAGAGCGGATGCCTGTGCAGCCTAACATTTTACTCCAGCTACTGAAAGGAGTGGGCCACAAGAATTCTGTACTACATCGTCACAGGCCAGTTAAGTGCAAACCTGGCCTGCTGTAGATTCCTCAACTGTGTCCACCATCAATAAAGAAATAAAATCTTGTTACATAAACACTAATATCAGTCCATATGTCAAGGACAAGGAACTTTATAATCATAGATTGGGCATGATGACGCCACACCAACTAAACATCCAGTGCTAGTTTTTCCCAAGACATTGTAGATATTATTAATATTAACCAATGTAACAATATACATATGTACAAAAATTTCATTTGATTATGCAATATATATATGCACTTTATTGATAAATACATATTATTTCATATGTTCTGACCAAAAGAAACAATTGGTTCAGGACTAATAAATTTAAAAAAATTTTCAAACTTAAACTCTAAAAGCCAGTGTTAGTTCAGTTTATCATAGAGTTTAGTATTATTATTATAAGACTTATTATTTACATGTGTGTGTCTGTGTATTTTATTACCTACACATTACATTTCAGTACCCTAGACTTTTAACGTAGCTAACATTCATAATAGTAGAATAGGTCTGTTTGAGGTCGTAAGTGGTAGCAGAAAGGCCTTCTATAACTCACATAAACTTTTATCTCAGGAGCCTTCACAGCTGACCTCATCCAGTACACTAGGTAACATAACAACCATACAATAACATCAAAAAACCACTACAAATATTGGGGTCTTGTCCGGGGATTACGTTTATCAAAGATATTAGGGTCTCCTGGTCCGGGAATTAAACTATTGGGGGCATAAGTGAATAAATTTAAAAGTGTCCCTTAAATAAAAAGTGGAAAGTAAAAGTTGATGAATCTTCACAGCCAGTGGTGATTAAATAATTAGTACATTACTTTAGTAATTACACCTTGTTGTTTACCTTAGTTATTGTTAAATTGTGTGATTTAGTATGGCAGATCTAGCAAAATTTAGATCGGCTGCTGTGCTGACGGCGAAGGAAATGAACATGGAGGGTCAAGTTTTAATTCAGTATGTAACTTCAGAATGTGACAAGTATATTGAAAGGGAAGATAGGAGGTTGGCTGAAGAGAAGAGGTTACAAATTGAGGTTGATAAAGAACTTAAGAAGCTGCAGATTGAGGCTGACAAAGAGGCTAAGGCATTGGAGGTAGAAGATAAGAGATTGACTGCCGAAAGGGAGGCAGAAGAAAAACGACAGCAAAGGGAAGCAGAAGATAGAAGATTGCAAAGGGAGCACGAATTACGACTAAGGGAGCTGGAATTACAAGGCCATGCTCCTGAAAATGGTGCCAGCCCCTTTCCCTCAGATGCCACGCCTAGTCAGGGAGCCTCAACCTCAGCTATGGGGTTTCATTTAGACCATTTTGTTGAGAAAGACGATGACATCGAGGGGTACCTCAGTAGATTCGAACTATTAGCTACTACGTATGGGTTAGAGAGAGAGAGAGGTGGAGTCTTAAGTTATCCCAAGGGCTTAGAGGTACTTCTTATGAAGTTTTTGCTAAGATGAATAGAGACGACCAAGACAATTATGACATGCTAAAGCAGGCTTTGTTATTGAGATATGAAAAGAATGGTGAATTTTATCGTAAGAAGTTTATAAATGCCAAACTGTTGTCTGGGGAGACATACCACCAATTCTCTGCCAGACTGGAAACCTATTTGGAGAAATGGACTGCTCTGGGGAAGAACCAAGATCTTAAAGAGATGATCATGATAGAGCAATTAAGAGAGTCCATGGCTCCAGACCTGAGAAAATTTCTCATGGAACAAGGTGCAGAGAGGTTGGGGGAGGTTTTGAATGTCGCTGAGAGGTATCAGGCAGCCCAGGTAGAGGTAAGTGGTACTAAAAAGAAGCACATAGAAAATGTTAAAGCTCCACAGCACTTTAGTAAATTTGATACCAGAGAACAAGGTAATAAAGGCAGGACAAATTTTGATAGGCCACGAAATGATTATCGTGATAGAAACTCACAGTTCAATGACCAAAAATTTAATGAAAGAAAACCGTTTAACCAAGGAAAAAGATGGTGCAAATGGTGTAAGAAAGACAACCATAACACCGAATTTTGTAAAAGGAAACCTTCAAACATTGCTGCAATGAAATCGGGTAACCAAAGATTAAAGGTTAATCCTAATGGACAGCAGGAACCTTATTACCCCCCCCCCAGTTTGTGAGGATGTTATTTGTAATGGGGTCACCATCAGGTGCCTATATGATACAGGTTTGGATTATGATTCAGTTGTGAAGTCTAGCCTAGTGGACCCAAGTCAGTATACCACAGAAACAGTGGAAATACAAGGGGCGACTAAGGACCTACCACTCATGACACTTCCCATCGCAAGGATAACGGTGAAAACTCGCTATGTGGAAGGAGAAATCAGAGCAGCAGTGATAGATGAACCAATCTACCCTCTGATATTGGGGTGTAGATACGTCTTCTTGGGGAATCCCGAGAGACCTGTGATCATGGCGACAGTGCAGACCAGGTCACAGAAAAAGGAGGAAGAAGGTGAACCTATAAATGCTCATCCAGAAGAGATGAGGAAGACGCAGGCTGAGGATAGGACACTCAAGCCATGTTTTAGAAAATTGCCCAAATGCCACACACCTCCAAGCAAGGGAGAGTACTTTATGAAGAACAAATTGATATACAGGAAGGCCGGAACTGGAACAAATGGTCACAACCAGCTGGTTCTTCCCACTTCATATAGGGATAAAGTGATGGAACTAGGGCATGCGATTCCCTTCAGTGGTCACATGAGGATCAGCGCCGCAGGACAGCGTATAGCTTGTCATTACTTCTGGCCAGGGATAACGGAGGATATAAAAAGATATGTCAAATCCTGTCCAGAATGTCAAACGGTAGCTCCAAAGCAATGGACTGCTCCTGCAACTCTAGGGGAAATGCCCATAGTGGGAACACCTTTTGAGAGGGTTGCAGTGGATATTGTGGGACCTCTCACTCGGACCAAGAGAAGGAACAGTTACATCCTTACTCTGGTGGACACTTGTTCTATGTGGGGAGAGGCGGTAGCCCTGCCGTCAATTGATTCGAAACATGTAGCAGAGGCACTACTTACAATATTCACAAGATTAGGATTCCCGCATCAAATCTTGACTGATAATGGCTCACAGTTCAAGGGGAAACTAACGGAAGAAGTTTTTAAGCTATTTCAAGCCAGACACTTTCATTGTAGTCCGTACCATCCACAAGGGAACGGCCAGGTAGAGAGGTTCAATGGGACTCTCATTTCTATCCTGAGGAAACTGGCACATGAAAAACCTGATATGTGGGATCAATTTCTGCCCGCCGCGTTGTTTGCGTATCGGGAAGTACCACATAGTTCAACCGGGATGGCTTCCGCAACCCTGCTATTTGGGAGGCCAATAAAAGGTCCATTAGAAGCTTTATTAAGGACCTGGACAGATGAGAGGGCAGAAGAGACTGTTACCTCATCATATCAATATGTGAACGAGCTGACCACTCGTCTGAAAGCTGGATGGAAAATGGCAAATGATAATTTGAGACAAGCCAGGAAGAAACATGCAGCGTATTTTAATAGGAAAGCAAAGGACAGAGAATTAGCTGTGGGAGAGAAGGTGCTTCTTCTACTACCCGGCAGGCAGAATAAGTTACAAATTGGATGGCAATCCATATACGGTTCTAGAGAAGGTGTGTAGAACAAACTATAAAATTGACAAAAAGAGGAAGGAGAAGGTATATCATGTAAACCTTTTAAAGAAGTATCTGGACAGACCACTCCAGGAAAGCACCCCCTTACTGACATTGGCTATCGCAACTAAAATGAAAAAGGAACCACTCACCTCACATGAATACCCATTACATACCTGTGAGACAGCCGCATAGGTAAAAGTCAGTAAGCACCTGACTAAAAATCAGAGGGAGAGAGTTCAACAGGTTCTGGAGGAACATACAGATGTATTAACAGATAAACCAGGACATACAAATTTGCTACAGTATGACATGAAGCTGGTAGACTCAAACCCAATCTGTATGAGAGCCTATTCTGTTCCGTTCGCGAAGGAGAAGGCATTGAAAGAGGAAATAGATTATTTGTTGAAAGAAGGGATTATTTCACACAGTGAATCTTCTTTTAGCTCCAGTGTAGTTTTGTTGAGGAAACCGTCTGGGGAACATAGACTGTGCATAGATTACAGGAAACTGAATGCTGTCACAGAAGGACAAGTGGATCCATTACCAGACACAAAACAGTTATTTGCCAGATTGAACAAGGCAAAATACTTTTCGAAGGTGGATCTTAGCAAAGGCTATTACCAGATTCCAGTGAAGCCTGAAGTTAGACCTTATTTAGCTTTTAGCACCTCGGAAGGACATTATGAATTCAACATGCTACCATTCGGATTGAAAAATGCTCCGAGTGTATTTTCTAGGATGATGCGCAAATTGTTGGATCCCATGAATAATCCATGTATCACGAATTTCATGGATGATATTCTTGTCGCCACAGAAACATTTGAAGAACACATTAACTCTCTGAATATGTTATTTGATAGGCTCAGAGAAGCGAACTTAACTGCTAGACCAACAAAATGTTGTATTGGATGCAAAGAGTTGGAATTCTTGAGACATACTGTATATCAGGGTAACATGACCCCTGACCCCAAGAACTTGGAAAAACTGCAGAGAGCACCTAGACCACAAACAAAAAAAGACGTGCGATCATTCGTGTCGTTATGTGGGTTTTACCAAAAATATATCAAAAATTTTAACTCTATATGTGCTCCTCTGACTGATCTGACTCGCAAGGGAAATCCAGATAAAATTGTTTGGTCCGCGCAATGTGAATTGGCATTTCAAGAGTTAAAGGAAAAACTCACTAGCAAACCTATTCTCAAATTGCCTGATTTGACTCAGGACTTTGTGGTGAGAACAGATGCAAGCAATGTAGGCCTGGGGGCGGCTCTGTTGCAAAGGTCCTCTTCACCCAATGGGGAACTGAACCCAGTCGCTTATGCAAGCCGCAAGTTGAATAAAGCGAAACAAGGATATTCCACAAGCGAAAAAGAATGTTTAGCGTTAATCTGGGCAATAAAAAAGTTCCAAATCTATCTGTATGGTAGGACTTTTGTGGTCCAGACGGATCACCAGCCCCTAGTGTTCTTATCTCAGGCCAAGCATGAAAATGCAAGATTGTTAAGATGGTCTTTATTGTTGCAACCTTATCAGTTTAATATTGAATATATCCCGGGGTCACTGAATGTCGGTGCAGATTTCCTCAGTAGGCACCCCTGTGATCAAAATTAGAATAGTTAGTAGGCGTGAGGAGTTAATTTTATCTATGTGTATTACTGGTTTTGGAACTTGCATTAGTGCATGTTCTCAGGTGGGAAGATGTGTGGTGAAAATACAGTGATACAACCTTAAAATATCTCCAATTATAAAGATAACGGGTAAAATAACACGTAGGGATAAAAATATAGGCAAGATATGCCGAGGCTTCTTCACCTACGCCAGCGCTTTCTAACGCCATTGAAACTAACTAGTTGGAACATGCAAACTAAACGACATATCCTTTTAGACGGGAGAGAAACGGAGATAAAAGAAAAAAATTATGACGGTCTGAACACGTGTTTGAATCTAAATGCTAAAAGACGCAAATTTGTGGTTTTAAAGAAAAAAATTACGCCACTAGTTGACACAATGTAAGGAAATGGACAAAAAGCGACCTTAGCTCTTATTAGAAACAGACGTATCTTAGACGTTTTACCGTAATTGGTCGTTTTAATTTGAATATAGCGGCAAATGCCATACCCGAAGGTTCAAAAACAAATTTCAAAACTAACCTTGAGAAAAGTAGTTTTTTTCTTAATAATAAGTTTATGAAAATAAAAACTAGCTAGTTTGATAGCCCATCTTGAGCAGAGAAATAATATACTTTTAATTACACAGACGGACAGATAACACGGGAGATATTGACGAAAGACCGTATTGTTCAATACAGACTAGCGAACAGTTTTTTGTGCATATTTTCACTAACGTTACATTTTGGCGTCCTTGAGCCTAAAAATGCAAAAATCAAACTGCAGATGAACTAGGGGCTAAGTCGGTGGATAGTAGCTAAAAATAACTTTGCATAGGATCTTAGAAGTAGGGGGAGACAAAAGTTTATGTAGTTTTTTTCTTGTAGTTAGTCCAAAAAACAAGTGTAATTTTGGGAAAAAACCAAGTTGAGACGGACAGACCGACAGAAAAATACTACATACTAGACTGAGACTG
Organism: Oreohelix idahoensis; assembly: GCA_024509875.1. NCBI lineage: Eukaryota > Metazoa > Mollusca > Gastropoda > Stylommatophora > Oreohelicidae > Oreohelix > Oreohelix idahoensis. The sequence goes on from JAMPIV010006083.1 coordinate 44,840, forward strand.
GACTGAAATTGGACATTTATATTTTGAATATTTGAAAAGTTAGAGGGGAAGTCCGTTGATTGGACAAAAGCTTTTATAGTACTGAAAGACAGACGCTCGCTTGTGCCATTTTATAGAAGACTGTCCATTGACACAGTTCGTTACTGCTAGAGGTGATTTCCAGGAATTATTAAATAAAAATCAGTGGGGACGCCCTAATCTAGCCAGCAGCTCAGCTGAGTTTTGCTAGTACTACGTAACTGTGTTCTCAATTCTGAATTGTGGTAAGGGAAAAAAGCATTTATCTTGTTTATTTTAATATTTTGAGTGATTGATACTGCCATATCATGAAAAATGATTACGACAAGTGAGTGCTTACTCTAGGTCTCCAGCAGCAGTCCAGGGCCTAGAAACAAACAAATAATATATGAAAACCTATCTAAGACTATGGAAGGCGGATCTATAATTGAGATCAGTGGGAACATATCACCCACCTTATTGGATGGAAGAGGAAACTATTGAACATATTTCGGATGCAATGCAGTCTTGGGAAACTGGTACTATTTGATAACAACTGGGTGAGATGTGCTAAGTTGGTCAGAGAGATCTGACCCAATCTGTGTAATGTTGTTTTGCTGTGTTGTGTGTAAGAGTGGCGCAGTAAACAGAGTGTTGACACATGGCACAAATTTTGGTTTCAGAGTTTCTGATCTGGCACTACGCTTGTGCCAGATGCTTTTGTAGAAGTACAAGAGCGGATGCCTGTGCAGCCTAACATTTTACTCCAGCTACTGAGAGGAGTGGGCCACAAGAATTCTGTACTACATCGTCACAGGCCAGTTAAGTGCAAACCTGGCCTGCTGTAGATTCATCAACTGTGTCCACCATCAATAAAGAAATAAAATCTTGTTATATAAACACTAATATCAGTCCATATGTCAAGGACAAGGAACTTTATAATCATAGATTGGGCATGATGACGCCACCCCAACTAAACATCCAGTGCTAGTTTTTCCCAAGACATTGTAGATATTATTAATATTAACCAATGTAACAATATACCTATGTACAAAAATTTCATTTGATTATGCAATATATATATATATATATATATATGCACTTTATTGATAAATACATATTATTTCATATGTTCTGACCAGAAGAAACAATTGGTTCAGGACTAATAAATTTAAAAAAATTTTCAAACTTAAACTCTAAAAGCCAGTGTTAGTTCAGTTTATCATAGAGTTTAGTATGATTATTATTATTAGACTTATTATTTACATGTGTGTGTCTGTGTATTTTATTACCTACACATTACATTTCAGTACCCTAGACTTTTAACGTAGCTAACATTCATAATAGTAGAATAGGTCTGTTTGAGGTCGTAAGTGGTAGCAGAAAGGCCTTCTGTAACTCACATAAACTTTTATCTCAGGAGCCTTCACAGCTGACCTCATCCAGTACACTAGGTAACATAACAACCATACAATAACATCAAAAAACCACTACACTATCATAACACTCCATGTGAGTTGTCTTAACAAAAAGCGTTGCCTGAAGCAACCTCGCGTAATCCAAAGTATTGACAAGTAAAAGCCGTATTAATTACATATTATTTTACTTAAAACATTATGAGGGGGTTGGGATGTCTGGCTTTTTGTGATGAAGTGTGACGTGGGGGTGGAGGCGGTTTTAAAATGCCAAAAATGGTAATTTCCTATTACTCGTACCTTTTTGCTCCGCAGTGAATATGTGTATTTATGTCTTGTTTCGTAGCAGTTAGGGTTAGGTTTAGGGTGAGTATTAGGGTTAGGATTAGGGTTAACACTAACCTTAACCCAAACCCTAATCCTAACCCTAACTGCTACGAAATAACACATAATAAAAGATACATCAGAGTATCTAGTGGTGTAGATATTTTCCTATAACTGACCTCGAAACCCTCGAATCGGTCGGTTGGATAGGAGGGTTGATCAGAGAGTTAACAAGTCACTATCGTAAAACAAGCGATTGTTACCGAAACAGAACCAGGCTCGACAGTAAACATGACTCATTCTAATATCTTGGGGGCTAAGGAGATTTTTAAAATTGGAAGCTGAATACATTCGAGAACAAATGTCTTAGAAAACTCATGAACATCAGTTGGAAAGAATTCAAGACTAATCGACAAATAAGAGAAGACTCTAGGCAAAAAAAAGTCGGCGTCTGTGGCCTAATGGATATGAACGCAGTTTCATAATCCAGATATACCAGGTTCGAAACCTGCTGCAGGCGGTTTGGTGGCAGATCGCTTTGTGTGGATTTTTAACAATGGTATAAGCGCCGTACCGTTCAGAAAGCAATGGCAAACTACTGAACGTAAAAATTGCCTAGAAAAATCACAAACAGCCAATAAAAGCTGGGGTTGATTGCCACGTCCTGTAAAGGATAAGCAACTAACTTTTTAACTAGGCAAAAATATGTCTCCGACTATATAAGGAAAAGACGATGGTCATATATCGGCCATGTCCTACGAATGCAAAACAACAGAATACCACTACAGGCGCTCACTTGGGTTCCTGAGGGTAAGAGGAAAAAAGGAAGACCAAAAGAAACACTCAGAAGAACAATAATAAGAGAAGGAAGAACGTTGGGCCTAAATAATGTGCAAGAGCTAAGAGGAGTGGCGTCACAACGTACAATCTGGAGAGCACTGGTTTCTGCCTTATGCGCCGTGTTTGGTGCTTAAAGAATTTATTATTATTATTATTAATTGGAAATTACCAAAATATGTTTTTAAAAAAATAAAATTTAAAAATTATGACATTGTAAATTACTTAAAGAAACAAAACTATTACGTCTCTTTTCTAAGACTATTGACAAATTTTTTTCCCGACTAAGTCAAGACCGGTGACCTTTTGTAAGCGCTAAACTCTGGAACATTCTTGTCTATAAAAACTTCATTCATATCTCTTTAGCCTCTAAGAAAAATGTGTCAACCTTTTCGCGATTCAGGGGAGATAACTGGAAAGCTAGCATAACACTCCATGTCAGTAGTCTAACAAAAAGCATTGCCTGAAGCAACCTGGCGTAATCCAAAGTATTGACAAACACATTAGTATCGAGATTGATTAATTTAGTGACATATTCGAAAATAAGACTAAAATTTGAGAGGAGAATCGATTTATAAAGACGCACAATGAAATATTCGGATCGAATACACGTTTTGCACACAGTTAAATTTACCAGTCGTGTAGCGTATATAAAATCCACTCAGGGATAGAAGAACGGTAGAAATGGTGTGGATTCAAATCGATTATGCTTTATTTTAAAATCATATTATTTTACGTTGATTTAATTTTTTTCAGAGAAGAGGATGAGATAAAATAGTGGACATAAAAGATAGATATGAGGCAGACAGATAGACAGACGGATGGATGGGTGGGTGGGTGGATAGATAGATAGATAGATAGATAGATAGATAGATAGATAGATAGATAGATAGATAGATAGATAGATAGATAGATAGATAGATAGATAGATAGATAGATAGATAGATAGATAGATAGATAGATAGATAGATAGATAGATAGATAGATAGATAGATAGATAGATAGATAGATAGATAGATAGATAGATAGATAGATAGATAGATGGACCTGTTCAGTTTGAGGCAAGCATAACTTATGAAAAGGCTAGGAATTTTATGATGATGATGATTATGATGATGGTAATGATGATGATTATGATGATGAGGATAATGATGATGATGGTAATGATTATGATGATGATGATGGTAATGACGATGATTATGATGATGATGATGATAATGATGATGATGATAATGATGATCATGAAGATGATGATGATAACGACGATGATAACGATAATGATGATTAAAATGATGATGATAATGACGATGATAATGATTATGATGAAGATGATAATGATGATAATGATGATGATGATTATGATAATGACGATGATAATGATGATGATGATAATGATTATAATGATGATGATTATAATGATGATGATAATGATGATGATGATAACGATGATGATGATGATTATAATGATGATGATTATAATGATGATGATAACGATGATGATAATGATAACGATGATAATGATGATAGTAATGAAAATAATGATAATGATGATGATGGTTATGATGGTAATGATGATGATGATAACGATGATGATGATAATGATGATAATGATGATGCTTATGATGATGATGATAACGATGATGATGATGATAATAATGATGATGATGATAATGATGATCGTGACGATTATCATGATAATGATAACGATGATGATGATGATGATGATGATGATGATGATGATGATGATGATGATGATGATGATGATGATGATGATGATGATGATGATGATGATGATGATAATGATGATTATGATGATGATGGTAATGATGATGATGTTTAAAATGATGATGATAATGGTAATAATGATGCTTATGATTATGGTGATAATGATGATAATAATGATGACGATGATGGTAATGATGATGATGATAATGAAGATGATGATGATAACTATGATAATGATAATAATGATGCTTATGATGATGATCATGATAATGATGATGATGATGATGATGATGATGATGATGATGATGATGATGATGATGATGATGATGATGATGATGATGATGATGATGATGATGATGATTAAAATGTTGATAATAATGGTAATGATGATGATGGTAATGATAATGATGATTAAAATGATGATGATCACGAAGATGATGATGATTAAAATGATGATGATCATAATGATGATGATGGTAATGATAATGATGATGATAACGATGATGATGATTAAAATGATGATGACGATAATGGTGATGATAATGACGATGATGATTAAAATGATAATGATGATCTTGCCGGCAAGATTTCTTACACGTTTGTAAATAATGTGCTATGGTATTTTCCTCAATACACGTTACACAGCCGGGTTAGTCTATCATAAAATATCCTGTTCATAGTAACATTCTGATTAGTTTCTTAATGCAACGTATTTTTGGCTCCCTGGATTCGTGAATTGTAATTATGTTATCTTGTTAATTTCTTTTTCTGGGGTCATTTTCATTGTTCCAGTAATGATTCTCTCCGTTTGATTTTGTATTCTGACTGTTCTATCAAAATTACATTCTAAGGCTGTTCCGCTGGCTGGAGTTCCATATTTCAGTATCGACCCAGTATTTCCTGTATACAACAATGTCTGAATTTGATGATCTACGCTTGAAGCAGTTTCTGTTAACTTTTTCATCAGGACCGCACGCTGTCTAGATTTTCTTCTTTGGTCCTTGGTTGCTGACTGACAAAGCAATCAGTGACCATCACGCCTAGTGGCTCTTGTAGGGCAGCAACACACTGTCTCCACTTTGGTCCTTGGTTGCTGACTGACAAAGCAATCAGTGACCATCACGCCTAGTGGTATCTTGTAGGGCAGCAACACACTGTCTCCACTTTGGTCCTTGGTTGCTGACTGACAAAGCAATCAGTGACCATCACGCCAAGTGGCGTCTTGTAGGGCAGCAACATACTGTCTCTACGTTGCTCGGTCGACAACTATCCTTCGAGTGGTGTCCCAGCTCTGGTTCACGCTAAGCATCTCCGCCTCCACAGTTCTCCGCCTCAGTGGCTTTTGGCCGTGCTTGTTTTCGCTTTCCTTCTGGAGTCCATAGCATGGTAGTTCTGGTGATGGTGTCAAGATTTTTACCAGCATCTATTTCTTGGCATTATCTACATTACAGATCACTTGCCAAGGACTCTCCACAGAAAGAAGAAAGCTATTACAGGGTTCCCCAACCATCACAAACACTCTATAATGCACCACTCAGCAGCTACAAAACAAGAACCAACATATAACAACTAGAACAAATTAGAATGACAAGGAAAAACAAAACAAAAAAACAAACCAAAAAGTCCATTCAATATCGGTAGAAGAATAAAATAAAATATAAATATAAATAAAAAAAAATTAAAAAAACCAACAAAAGCCCAGCAGATAAAAAGATGTCAATAGCGAGATAGATCAATATGGTATCACGGAGAAGATACATTACAAACACCATAGACATTAAACATTGCCACGATTAAACATTGCAAATAAATTACAGCTTGGAAGAATGTGAGGAGTTACTGTGATTTTATTTTCCACAGGCCCCATTCTTTTTCTCCCTGTAATTATGTCCTGTCATTAATTGAGTTTAGTCTTCTTCTCTTGGTAATTATTTGCGTTTTTTCAGGAGGGATTACTGTACTGTAGGTTTTAATTTGATACCCGCTGTAGGTTTTAATTTGATACCCGCACCAGTTTTCTTTTCTATAAAGTAATTGCGATCACGTAGGATTTTCTTTGTTAAAATAATCGCGGTCATTCTTATTGTATTAGGCGCTTGGAGTATTATTAGGCGGGGTGAAAATTTTCCGACGTAAATAACCCCTACCCGGTAAATCGATGGGTGGGTGCTGAACCTCTACCCAGGTCCGTAAAAACGGGCGCTTCAACGAATCAAAGTTAATTTTGCTCACGCCAACAGGTAACGTTATTTAACATGACACAAGAAAAGATGCGCGCGATCAGTATAAACATGAGTCAGGTATTATCTTTCGATATGATTGGCCGGGGTCAAGTTTATTAAATTCCGGCAAGAGTATTGGTTCAAGAGGGACGCGACGTGATGACGTATGGCTTGGGTTCTAGCGTGGGTTTTCTTGAATAAATAACAGAGCAAATCTAGTCGCGGTCTCTCTGATGAAAAATTGCCTGCCGTGAATCTTCACCTGTGTACATTATACATATTCGCCTGCTCTAAGTGAGATATTCGAATTAGGTATGTCCACAATGTAATTAGCAGTGTAGATAATTCGTTTATTAATAGAATCTTAGCCTGATTAAGTAAAGTTCTTCGGGGTGGTTAAATTTAATTCAATTTAACGTAAGTGCCATCAATTGCTATCTTAGAGAAATAATAAAACCGTAAGTGTGCATATAATTTTTTCTATGATAAGCTAGTACTATCTTTGGTTGGTGTAGAGGCTTTTGAGATATTAACTGTTTGAGGTTTAGCTCTTAGATACACGGGCGCTCTGTAGTATGTAGAGTGTTGTGTAAAAATCACAAGATGATTTGATTCTTTGCGGTGTAATACGTTAGCGTAATTGGGTACGTTAATTGATGGTGTAATTATTATTTAGATGGGAATTAATATTTCCTCATCTTTGATTTATGATACCTTGCAGCGTATATATATATATATATATATATATATATATATATATATATATATATATATATATATATATATATATATATATATATATAATATATATATTATATATATATATATATATATATATATATATATATATATATCTATATATATATATATATATATATATATATATATATACGTGAGTGTATTCGTGTAATTTTAATTAGTCGGGTATTTGCTAGCGGGCTATTTTGGTTGTGTAGTCAGGAGGGGAGTGAGGGGTGTAATTAATTTCACGGAGCTGGTATTAAATTATTCCTAGAGAGGTTTAGTTTATTTTTGTGTTAATCGATGACTCACCTGGGGTCAGTTTGTAATATAAAGTAGGCCTAGGAATGTTAGTGAGGAATGTTTCGCTTCATACCAGCCAATGTTGTGACGGCTGACGGGCCAGCCGACTCGTAAGAGATTAGGTCAGCCTGTGTCGGGGACTTGTTTTATTATCAGACAGATAGTTACGTTGAAGCGGGGTAAAGTGGAGTAGAGAGGAAATTGTATGGAAGGCTGACCTTCGGGGCAGAAATAATTGTTTATCACTGTGCATAGTGAGGAGGGAAAAGATGGGAGATGTATTGATTTAAGAGGCAGAGGAGAGTTGAGGATTTAAGGGAGTTAGGTGTTAGAGATGAGTAAATTTTGATGTGGCGTATATCTGTTGTTATTATTTGTTTCACAGCAATTTTTCACGGCACACAGAGAGGGTTGTACCAGCCGTACAGCTTGCCAAGATACTTGACCTTCTCAGGAGTAGAAGGTTCGAGACTTCGCCAGTGGTGTAGAAAATTGGTGACGCGGTAGTTACCGGCGCCAAGTACGTCTGCACCAGGAGAAGGAAACAGTTCTCGTGCAGTGAAGCAATAATCTTCAGCAGGAACGAAACAGTTCTCGTGCAGTGAAGCCATTCTTCAGCGGGAACGGGGTTGTCCTTAAACTCCAGAGCTCTATTCTCGTTATCACAACTCATATAGGCACGTTGCCTGGTGTTTGTGTTTTCTTTTTTTATTCACGACCACAATAAAGTCGTTTGTCCCAAACCCAGAGAGGGTAACGGGGCAAGTAATAGAATTGTCATCAGCAGTGAAGCAGTCACATTCCGAGTCAAGTACCTGAGTCTAAAAGCCCAAGTCATCAACAGCAATATTCGTGGAGGGAGATAGGGTTAACATTCCTTCTGAATGCTTTAGAGTGGAGAGACAGAAGTTATAAAGAGTTAGATAATCAGAGCAGAGGACAGCTTCTGAGGTTGCCTTGAAGAAGTCAGTTAGTGGATCAGTGTTCGTGATGTGCAGTGTAGGACTTCAGAAAGTTAATGCCTAGGTTTTTGCTTCGTAGACAGTTAGTTAGGTCTACAGCTTGACAGTGGTGTTAGATTTTATTAATACTTAATAATAGATAGTTGGAGTGGTGGCTCGAAATCCGAGACCCCACCAAGTTCAGTGTGGTTTGGTTTAATCTTTAATTCTTTTCCCCATACAGGTTGAAATCGTGGGTGAAGGGTTGGGGTTGATTACAAATCGTGTTAATTGTTCTTGTTCTTTTCAGCTGTGGGACTACGCACATTATTTATTTTAATATGTAATTTATTTTATTGTGTAAATAAACTATAATCTTCATTCTGGATCAGTTTCTCTATATATAACTATACTGTACGTATACATAACTGTCTGCCTGTGGACTTTTAGTGAAACCTTATCTCCTGTTTGGTAGTCAGAGGTGGTGAGTCTTTAGCTCTTAACAAACTCGCGAGTGGCGAGGGAGAGTCAATCTAGGTTCTCACCCTCGAAGCTATAAGTCTCATCTTTCCACATTCACGGTCATTCTCATACAAATCTATCTTCTCAGTCTTTCTCATACTAGGGTCTTGTCTATACACTCAGACATAACTCTATACTTAAATCCACTTCGTGACAAAGAGCCAACACACAAGAAAAACAACAAAGTAGTACACTATATGGAATGATGAACACTATATACCCAAATTATAACCCACATGGGGTTGAACCGGGTATCCCTTGCGCACAAAAAAACACCAGTTTTCAAGTGCAGGGTTCAAAAACCAAATACAGAACACATACAAATTCTTCATCTTAGCACTAGCTGCGAAAAAGGAACAAGCTCTAGTGAAATAAAAACAGCAACTCGCAAATCTATTTCATTATTCCAATTTTTTATTCTGTCCTGACACTTATATCATTCGCTCTTCTATACACTAAGTTTGCTTACTTTCACTGTGCTTTTTGTTTCTGAAGAAAGGATAGTCCCCCAAAATTCCTGTGTAACCAGTTGTGTTGTAAAACAGACAAACATATTATTTTACATCTTACGTACTACAACAATTGTTATTTCACGATTTTTTCCTCCTTAATTTGCTGCCCCGGCTGTTAGACAAAAACTACACATTTGCAGCCGTTACCGGTACCAAAAACCCCAACAACCACTACTATTACTTGAATAAAATCGAAATTATAATACTCTAAAAAATAATGTTTGCGATTTAAAAAAATAAAAATGGATGCACAGTATTTAGAATGGTTTCGCTCCATTACTAACCGAGTGACGTCACTTTTACCATGGTAACCGCAAAATAACTATCTACACTGGTCCTCATGATATCACATTTGCTCTTCAGTCGTGCATCTTGTGTCTCTCAACACGATTGGTTCATATTTGTATCTATCATTCCTCGCTAAATTGTCATCTTATGTTTCTGTTATTTAGAAAATAAGATGAGATATATGAACGATGATATTCTACCAGAATCTGTGCTAGAATGGGGATAATATAGCTTAAATGTTTTCAACGTATAATTGAATCTTAAATATAAGAACAATTATTATTACTACCACGGTAATAATTTCGTCATGGTATAGATCAGTGTTTCTCAACCTTTTTGTGTTCACGGCACACTTTTCAATATTCTAAAAATTTGCGGCACACCTATCTCACCCCCGCCTGAATAAAAAATTACATTGATATATATTAACTTAAATACACTAATTTGTGGGTACTTTAGAATAAAGAACTCATTTATTTGATTGTCTTTTAATTGTTAAAAATAATTTTGAAGTACCGTATACCTATATTTGTTTAAAGCAGTTAATAGCTGTAATTATTATTGAGTGAATTCAAGCTGTAAGATCAGTTTTATATTACATGATCACTAAAAATATACTTCATGTAGTAAATTTACAAAATTGTTGCGGCACACTTTGATAGGCGCGGCGGAACACTAGTGTGCCGCGGCACACCGCTTGAGAAACACTGGTATAGATATTTGAGGCTTAGCGCGCTCTTTATCACTGCTGCCTCCGGCAAGTCGTACGAGCGACTAATATGAGGTAGCGTATGGGACCGGCAACCTTATCATGTTAAACATAACACTGCAGAATTCACTACTGTAAAAGCACAGTAATGCTTTGATGTATAAACATATAAGGAGGGGAAACCTGAGGCCTGTGAACAGCAAATAAATAAACAAACAACACACAAAGGTATGATCAGGCACTCAGTGGGAAATAAAGAAGTAGAAGACCAGACAACAGAAAAACAACAGAAGTGATAGGCTTACCGGGATTCGAACTAGGACCTTCCGAACGGCACCCACCGCCTAGCCACGGGAGTTTTGATGCGTGCTTCTTGCAAAAGGGAGGAGGCAGTCGCATTGGTGACATAATCCGCAGGGAGCAAATAGGGAAATAATGACGACACCGTATAGATATTTTTTAGACACATAGTTTAAATCAATGGCGTTTTTATTTTAAATTTTCATGGTTAAACAATATCGCCATTTCCAATTCCCGCCCTCTATGGAACATGGGAGCATCCGATTGACACAGGGGTTAGAGTACTGGTCTCTGGCGGCAAAGCTGCTGGGTTCGGTTCAAGTTATCGTCACGCTCCAGTCTACGGAGCTGTAAATGGGTACTTGATTTTTTTCTTTCTTTTCATTACATTCTTGTTTGTTTAAATAAAAAAAAGAAATACTGAATTTTGATTATGATTGTAAACTGTAAATGTGTACTGTTATATTACCTTTATAATGTTGCATGTCTTTAAATTAATGCTTAAAGTAACATGTGGGAATGAAAGGATAAAGTATGCAAGATAAATGAGACTGGAGGGGCAGAATGTTAGACGGGGCTGCGCGACCAATTCTTAACCCTTTGAAAATAAAGTTCGTTCGTTCGTTCCTGAGTTTGGGATGAAAAAGTCAGCGAGAAAGGGAACTGCTCACCCTACCTCTCGATGTTGGAACTTGTATAGTAAAGTCTCTAACACATCACTCCTCCATGGCAGTATATGCTATAGGACTACCTGTACCTTTTTCTTTATGGAGCATGGTTCCATTACTGCATCGTCCATTTTCAGAAAACCTGCACCATAGCGTTCATATTCTCATTATTTGTAGCAAAGTTTGATTTGCTGGGGAGGTTATGATGGTATCCTAAAAGAATGAAATCCGTGTATGTATTAACCGTGTGAGGTCAAGCACATGTAGGCCCCTGACTCTATAAATGATGATGATGAATTATGAGCAGGGAACCTAACGCTACCTCCCTAGATCTCACACGGTCACTATTTTGGCTCTAGTGTCTGGTGTATGATGTACATAGTGTCTAGGGGAGAAATGAAATGATGGTACACAACAAAAAAACACTTTAATTTTCTATGAGGAAGTGAATAGAACCAGTGGTTAAGTTTTTCTTTAAAATGAATGTTTTTTCTGTACAATTTAATCTGCCTGTCCAGCCATATCTTTTGGACAGGTCTTTGAAAATGAGGACAAGATAGTGTACAGAAAAGATCAACTAAAATATCTGGACTCTTTGTCCACTAACTATAAAGTCAATATATATCTTTCCTGTGGGAATGTTCACAGCTTACACTTTATTCATCTAAGAGGGAGAGTCACTGTGTATGAGGGGCTGTAGTTTCATCACACCCCATAAACTTCCTGAGTATGATTTGAAATACCAGTGTTTATTAAACGAAAGTGTCAGATATACCCAGATGCTTAACACATCACCTGGGATTCCTTGTAGAATGATACTACAGTATGAAGTTGCAGAAAATCTCGATCTCTCAAAATGCCCAAGCTCCTCCCGTTATCTTTTAACAGCATAAACGAATGGTCGGAGACTTGATGGCTTTATTCTCACACAGCAGGTTTCCTGTTACCGGCTGGCAACAGGAAATAAAACCTCTGCAACAAAAGGACGCCCTGGCCTTTTATATCTGATCACTTATTATATTTATTATTTTCCTACGGTGAAATGGGGTCAGCCTCGCGTGCATTACAGGTGCACTCGCCCCTAATTTTACATGACTCACACCTTGCTGTGACCACACCTCAGGTCCCTATGGCAGATACGCCACTGTACGTTTACATAGTTTTCCTCAATAAAATAATGTGGAGTAATCACATTTCCTTTGGTATGATTTTCTCTTCTTTTCTTTTTTTAAAATAAATGCTTCAGGCATGTTAAACAGTGTTCATGGAACACGGAGGCTTACTAACATATTGTAATGCAATAATTATTAAAACACAATCATGACAACATACATCAGTTAGATACAGTTCAATGTGAGGACTCAACAATGTCTGCTCCCGGCACGTCCTTCACTTTTCCCAATAGCAGTATCTAACTTTGGCAGTGGGATTAAACATAATAAATCATAAAGCATTCTTACCACAAATTTCAAGAAATATAAACAAATGACGCTGACTTGCAAAGAAGTGGCCTCAGTTTCTTCTGCTCCGTCCAGACTGTGAATACTTCTTTATTTAATTTTAAAATTAACACAGCTGATCTCAGCGTATTTGAATGAAATGTTTTGTTCAACTGGCGTTGAATAGTGAAAGCCTTTTGCTAATATTTATTAGCACTGGCCAATCGAAAGTTTGCGACCACCAGAATTCAAATGCAGTTTTTGAAAAACCAAACTCTGCGTCTGGTAGTCGATTGGCCAGTCTGCTTTAGTTATGCCAGTACAAAAAGATGTTTAGTTTTGGGTAACAATTTTCCTACCGCTCCCCTCTCCTCCTATACTCTTGTTACCCAAGCGAATTTGAATTTACCTCAATGCCTCTTTTCTAAGCTGCCGTCCCCACTAACGTTATGAAAAAAAACAAGCAGGAACAACAGTCTGTCTGGTCGCGCGTCCGTAGACATTTAGTACTTTATCAATAACTTGGCTAATACTTGGACTACCATATTATTTAAAACACATTCTTGCTCAGTGGACTCTAAGCTATACTATCATACAATTTTTATGGTCAGTTTCATTATGGTTTAGATTTTCAATTTTGTCACCGGCAATCGTCAAATAAAAATTTTACACAAGACGGCCATCTTTCCCCCCTTTTTCATCTCTCGCTAGCATGTATTTTCAAATAACTACTTGTTTTAGTGACGTCATAAATACTACCGCGAGGAGGAAATAAAATTGTCTGCGTGTTTGCCTCTGTTGGCTTTGCCACAGCGTGTATATATGTATGGCGCAACGTGTCAAGCGAAGCGGGGTTTTGCGCGGCGGGTATTTGAATAGGCGTTAAATATTTGTATTGTCTCGTGTTACACTACCAAAAAAAGTAAGGATTACTACTTATTACACGCGTTAAAGTCAAAATATTACGTTAATTCAGACAGTAGTTTGGCGGCACACTTCCGCAGGATCTTTAATTGTAAGTCTTGCCGCAGTCTCTATCAGATCGGGCAAAATGTTAAAAATGTACGTCACAAGGAAAGCGAGTAGGTTTAAACGATGGGATCGGTTCTAAGCCTGTCCACGGCACAAACTTCAGCGCTATGCTGGCGTGTGAGAAGATCACAGTCAGACACAATCGGGCGGGTTTATTTATTATCATTTTATGACTAAAATCCTACTGAAATTAGCGATTATTCTCGCAGATTTTAGTACATTATTTATGAGAATAAATGCAGGTAATGATAACAGTCAGGGTTGAACTTGAAGAAACACTAATACAAGATGTAGAATCGTACACATATCTTGGCAGCAATATAGACAAAGTTGGAGGGACAGACAATGATATCAAACTAAGAATACAAAAAGCAAGAGGAGCTTTCATTGCATTGGGAAACATATGGAGAACAAGAGAAATCGGATCCACATGAAAATAAGAATCTTCAACTCAAATGTCAAGTCAGTCCTATTGTATGGCTCGGAAACATGGAGAGCAACAAAAACAACAACCAAAAAGCTACAGAGTTTTATGAACGGGTGCTTGCGTAGAATAGAAGGACTGAAATGGTATGAAAAAGTCACAAATGTGGAATTGATGACAAGAACCAGACAAGTGCCAGTGGGACAAGAGTTGAGAAGAAGGCGATGGATAGGACACACACTGAGGAAACCTGTTGATAGCATTACAAGGCAGTCCTTGTTCTGGAATCCACAGGAAAAGAGAGGCAGAGGTAGACCAAAAAACACATGGAGAAGAGAACTGGATACAGAGGTGAAAATGATGAGGAAAACATGGAAAGAACTTGAGCGGATGGCACAGGACTGGAAGACTTGGCATGTGTTTGTTGAAGGCCTATGCTCCTCGGGGAGCTAAAGGGTATTGATTGATTGATTGAATTTATTTTACATGAAAAGGTTGCCTGCCCCATGCACATCCTCATATTAGGTGTCACTTACAACATACTTGTCACTTACAACATACTTGTCACTTACAACATACTTGTCACTTACAACATACGTGTCACTTACAACATACTTGTCACTTACAACTTACTTGTCACTTACAACATACTTGTCACTTACAACATACTTGTCACTTACAACATACTTGTCACTTACAACATACTTGCCACTTACAACTTACTTGTCACTTACAACATACTTGTCACTTACAACATACTTGTCACTTACAACATACTTGTCACTTACAACATACTTGTCACTTACAACAACATACTTGTCACTTACAACATACTTGTCACTTACAACATACTTGTCACTTACAACATACTTGTCACTTACAACATACTTGTCACTTACAACAACATACTTGTCACTTACAACATACCGTACTTGTAGACTCAACAGTCTTATTCTGTCTTTGGACCTTGTCAAATGCCTTTTCCAGATCCAAGAAACAAAGGTGCGTCTCACCTTTATACTCAGGGGCCTTTTCACTCAGCTGTCTGGGTGTGAAGATAAGGTCTTGAATACTTCGGTTTACTCGGAAGCCACATTGAACATCATCCAACTGTGGCTCAGATAAGAATTATTCCAATACTAAAACCAGAAAAAGATGCTCTTGATGTCATTTCATTGAGACAAATTTCTTTAACTTCCCATCTAGGTTAAATATTAGAAACCATAGTAAATATATTAAAGTTGTTGTTTTTTTGGTTTTTTGTTTCGCAAAAGAATAAATTACAGTCAAATTCAGTCAGGATTCAGGGAGAACAGATGCACTGTGGATTAGCTAATTAAATTGGAACATGAAATAAAATCAGGAATTCAAAATAAAGAAGAAACTGCGGTAGTATTTTTTAGATATAGCTAAGACATGATGAATGCAGACGAGAAGTGATCTCTTTAAAATGAAGAAGATATGAGTAAGACGTAAAATATATAATTATTTAGAGAACTTCATACAAGATAAGTAATTCACTGTTCAGGGAAATAATGATAGGAAGGGAAAAAAGGAAAGGATCCCGTTACACGTCCATTGAGGCATATTGGGAATATGGTGTTAGGCCCATATTTTCTTGACCATCGGCACACTGGGGGAGATGTGGCCAGCATCACGCCGGCCGCCTTAACCTTCCCAGAAGTTGCTCTGGTACCCATTTGGGGCTGGGTCGGCCCAGGAGCCGTTTGTGGCCTAAAAAAATCCCACCATATCTGGTAGGTGTGACGAAATTAGGCTGTGTTCTTTTCCCACCTTCTTTCTCTATCTACTTTCTCCATTTATTTCTTCATTTTACGCACATAAACCTGCCCCATCGCCGCGCCTTAGATTTGTTGACTTATATTCATACTGTGATAGTGTTATTTCAAGGCTAATTGACCATTCTTAAGGATTAATTGTAATCGCTCAAGTTGTTGAAACCGATTGATTTCCTACGGTAAACGGGAAAATGTTGACTTTTTGGTAATCCTTTTCCGCCAAGACCAGCATATTCGTCTAGGGGCATTGTTCACCACAAACGCGTTCAGAATGTGGGCGGATAATACAACAGGAAGACCAGATGTTGTCTGGGAAAATGTCTGGGTGCAGCGATATGTTTTACAGAGAAACCCGTCTGGGTCGACAAATAAGCGAGGACACTTTCTGCATGCGAGGTTACAAATCGTAATTGAAATGTTACCTAAGAGTGACGGAAGAAGTCGGGCCATATATGGGAGATGAGGTCATCTGTTTAAATTTTAAAATTATATTTTAAAACACACGGGGGAAAGCAAATAACTGACACCTCCGACCCACTACATTCTTGCTCCTGGACTGGATCACATGAGAGTCAGAAATAAACATTTATTCTGATTTGAAGTTTTGTCGTAAACGCCATGTGGAAGAGTGGGCAGGAAAACCGCAACATAATCTAGCAAATTAAAAGGCTAAAACACATTGCATTCCAGAATCGTCAAAGTAGACAGCTCGGACTCAAGCCAGGAAAGAATAGTTAGGATTCTGACCTTACAGGACCGGACAAAACATGTATTGGAACTCCTTATGAACATTAAAGCACACAAAATCTACATTTTAATACGGAAACCGGACTCCTACAGGACCTACTCACAAAGTCACAGAGGGATTCTAACTAGAAATAATACCCCTGATGCGTGTTAGTTGCACCTTTATCAAGTTGCCAAGACTATTCAACTGAGCAAGAAGTCTATCTTCCCATTTGGGGTGAGTTGTAACATATACTTTGAATTTGACATGTTTGAACTTGCTGATGGTTATACAGGTCCATAAGAAGCTGGCAACCTCAGCATGTGAAAATGATATATTCATGAACCACCACAGCAAAACTCCAGGTGGAGCAGGGAGGCGATGATGATGACATCATATATATATATATATATATATATATATATATATATATATATATATATATATATATATATATATATATATATATATATATATATATATATATATATACTATCATTTGTAATAAGTTGTATGTATACTTAAACATGTTCACCCAGGCACAAGCCATTGCACTTGCCGCTGTCCAGTCGCAATTTTTCAATTAAATTAAGTCAAAGAATGGTGATTTTTCATCATACCCCCTGAGTTATATGATGTACGCTCAGGGAAAATAAAAATTCAGAGAGAAGAATCGGTTGACGGACAGCGGGAAAGGCGTCTGATTAATATCAAAAAAGCAAAGACTTAGCAGAGGTTTTATTCTTTTGTTTCCTCAAAAGTTTGTGGTACGAATCGAAGAGACCATTTGAGGTACTTCTCTACGGTACCAGTTGCACTATTATTCTGCTGTAAGTGCAACGTATGAATCAGCAAATATATATCCGTGACAATAGGTCAGAACCGTATAAACAACAAAAAGGAATACCCAAAAGGATCAGTACCATCACTCAAAATTTTACAATAATAGTAAATGATTTCAAACTTACCTATAAATGTAGAAGAGGTGTTAGGAATGGTCATACCTGGTGAACTGCATAATATATTCAAACAGTATTTAACAAGAACAAAAGTTAATATACAGTACGGTAATTGTAAAGGTGAAAGTCTGATGATGTTTTACATATGACTTACATTAAGTGAACAAGTGAAAATCTATTGAATATCTAACTAAACACACCATGTTTTTTGTTTGGTGTTTTTTTATTTCCGTTTTTTTGTTTTGTTTTATCTCTTTTTTGTTTGTTTCTTTAGTTTATTATGCTCGCAAAATCAGTCATTTTGATTTGCCCCATTTACAGTGATTTGACAGGAGATGTGATGCCACTTTCACGTATCGGCAATTATTCATATTATTTGGAATTGATAACAATATACATCCTAGTTATAGTCCATCAGAGGTTGAACGGAATATTTCTCATCATAAAAATAATAATAATAATGCCACGTTTTCATATCGGCAATTGAACATGTTATATGAACGTAGGGATAATATATCCTAATTATGACCCATTAGAGGTTGTGCGGGATATTTTTCTTAATTATAAAAAAAAAAATCACGCTATGTACAATAATTGGGAACCGCGGTAGCTCAGTGATAAGTGCACTGGCTTCCTAACTCAGTGGTCCATTGTTCGATCCCCAGTTGAGGTGGGATTGTTTAGTCCGCAAACGGCTCCGATGTGGACCCAGCTTCATGAATTGGGTACCAGAGCAACTCTGGGAAGGTTAAGGCGGCCTGCGTGATGCTGACCTAATCGCCCCTAGTGTGCCGATGGTCAAGAAAATATGAGCTTAACAGCATATTCCCAATATGCCTCAATGGGCGTGTAACGGGATCCTTTACAATAATTAGGATGGATAATGCCATATGCAAATAGTGACAATGGAATTATAGACACTCTGTAACATACTTGTAACCCTTCAGATGTTGAACATGTTTTGTTCTTCTTTAGACAAAAAAATAAAAATAAAATAAAAAACAAACAAACAAAAGGAAACAAATATTTGTAGACAAGATGGACTGGATGTTTTTTTTGCATAAGTTTTACAAAAGACACGTCCATTATTTCTGGGCATGTCTTTAATCCAAGACGAACAAAGAACTTATTAAGAAAGTGACGAAATTTGAGAATTTTACGGGTAATAAAAATAGCAAAATTAAACTAAAAAATAAAACAAAATAAAATAAGGAAAGGCAGGGCGATACATGAAAACATAAATATAGCTTGGGAAAAAAAACGACTAAGGTGGCAAAACAAGTTTGCACCAGCGAACCATGAGATGTAAACAATATTTATAAGAATATAGTGATGGTGATAACCCGATGCCAAACCACGGAGGAGGAATGGGAAATGTGAATAATTACTAGCCAACAAAAAGGCGTTTTTCTCCTATAGGCCAGTTTTTTTTTTTCCTCACAAATAGCGTAATTATTTTATTCATTATTTGCCTTTTTAGCATTAAAAATCTGATGCTTTTATTACCATACGATAAATATAGTAAACACTTTTTAAAGAATTGTATAACTGTATCAGTTATAAATGTTAAAAACTTAAAAGTGGTTTTAGTATAATTTTTCAAATTATAAAACGCCGTAACCTGGCAAGCATTGCATACGGAAGTGGCTAAATCAAGAATAATAACTCATTCTGGACAATTTTAAAAAAAAGGTTAAAAAAGCAATAAATATTTCCACTTCACCACTTGTGGAAGGTAAAACTTGTTTTTAATTTTGCCTCAAAGAAAATGAAGAGTTTGATAGTTGCTGAGTGCATGTTTTGTTCAAACATAACGACGAAAAAAAGAATTCTTTGGGAGTCTGCATTTAGTTAGCATTTGCTAACAGTTGGTCTGCCTTTTCCTTTCCAAACTAGGCATTCAAGTCATCAATCTTTCAAAACAGCCAGGACAGTTTACCGCGTTGTGTCAAATATTCTAGGAGAAGTGAAGGTTATTTGTAGTAAAGTTAGCTATTCAGGAAATATTTGCATAAAAACGAAATTTCCGTGGCTCGTTATATTTAAATTGCCGGGAATGATCTTCAGTAAAGGTAGGATTGCTAACTACTGCATAATTAACGTAAATATTCAATACAGGGACAAAAGTAAGTCCAGCAATCCGACACCTAGATACGACTCTGAACTAACTGCCGAATTAAAACAAACAATGACAGGCTGATAGAGAATTGCAAAGGGTTGCCTAACATACTAAGATGATTGACAGGACATAGTTGGAGTGCAAACACTGAGACAATGATCCTGTTCTATAAATCTCTTATTTAGACAAACGGTTTAAATGATACACAGTGGGCCGTCTTTGATATCATCTCAATAAGTCGCCATCTTCATTAGGGTTAGGTTTAAGAGGTTGAAACGAAGTGCCATGTGATCATCTTTAGCCCAGAATTATCTTTTCTTATGAATTCATGATGGGCAAGTTGGAAGTTTATGGTTCGTTATTTATAACGTAGCGTACGATGTTGTCTTGCAGGGTTTTTTGGGGGGATTTATTATGGATCAGTAAGGTGGGAAAGGGGTAGGGTTAGATTAATGTTAGGTAACATCTTTGTTTAAGTGCGTTCTAATCATTGACAATGAAGCCGCAAACAAAACGTGTGACGCAGTGTAGTAGGCGTACATGTAGATTGCTACGATAATTGTGGCAAAACTGATTCTGTGGGTGAGTAAGATAACAATGCGTGACACTTTTGTGCATGCGCGAAATGTCAGATATGCTTATGGTACAGCGAGTTATGACTGCAGATGAAAAAGCGATGAAGTGTGACAAATCTAGACCGGATTGTTATCTATTCGACGGCCAAGTGAGTCAGCCGTCACGTTAGGGGTTGGGATCAGAGTTGAGTTTAGATTTAGAAATGCTAAACCTAACACAAATAACTAGGCCTAATCCTACAGAATTTTCAATACTGACCAGTTTAACACATTTTTTTTTTAACTCAAATATTAGTTGTGGCTAATTTTTATAAAGTACAAAAAGGGAAAAAAATTCTCGACTTATACTCGAGTAAATATGGTAGGCTATGTACACAGTCCTCAGAAACGCTGAATGGGATACAACACCAAGCATGCACAAAACAGGAGCACCAAGATCGATGGCTGTTGAAGCATTAGATAATACGATGTAGTGCAGAAAAGTGGATGTATGTTCGATTTCACCGAATTGTCTATCGATCTGGAAGCCTACATTATTAGAGTTAGGATTAAGGTTCCTGACCCTAACCTTACCCCTAATTGTTGTATCCCTGAATTCTTATCTAAGGCTATTTTAATGTGGATGACTTTATTGGGCACTGGATTGATAGACATTTATCTGAAATATGTCCCATTCTTCTATTCAGTTCAGGCAAAATCGCTTTAAAAAGTATGCCTTTGAAGTTGCAGAGAAATCTGAGACTAAATTACATAATCAGAGTGATGATAGATAAAACTCACCCAGCCTGTCCAGTTTTTTTTTTTTTTAGGTATCAGCCGAAAGTATGGTACATCCCACTGATGTCTGTCTTACCACCTTAGGAACTTATGAAGACAGACACTGTCTACCACCTAACAGAAATTCACAGCCCTTCAGCATACAGAGGAGTATTTGCCTTCAAATTCATGCCATGCTTTTTTGGCACGTTCAAGGTCTTTCCATGTCTCATTTATCCCTTTCATGTCTGTCTTCTGTTCCTTTCATGTCTTCTTCTCTTAACTGGGGTATTCTTGAACAAGGACTGTCTTGTAGTGCTATCAGCAGGTTTCCTTAGTGTATGTCATATCCAATTCCAGCTTCTCACCTCTTGTTTCTCTGGCACTTGTTTGGTTCTTGAAATCAGTTCCTTATTTATTATCTTGTCATACCATTTCTATGCAAGCACACATTTATGAAAGTCTGTAACTTTTTGATTGTCATTTGTGTTGTTCTCCGTGTTTCAGAGTCAAACAGACTGCCTTGACCTTCTGAGTTTTATATTGGTCTTGATTTGTTTAATTGTCATATATTTTCAGTGCAATGAGATTTCCTCATCCCTTTGGTGTTCTTATTTTATTTCACTGTCCATCTGGTAGAAATACCAAATTTAACAGGTGATGCAGAAACTATTAAAAAAACAGAGACAGGAAATATGTAATACAAATAAAACTGGATAGTATCACGATATAATTTACAGGTCCAAGGAGAAGGTAAAAATTAGTGCTACGGATACAATATTGAACATCAAAGATGGGCAGAAGATGAAGTATGAAGAATATTTCTATTTTCACTTCGTAGATGGCGGCAATATTGGCGCTGAAAGTAGTTTATAACAGCCCCAAAACACACCCCACTACCCCCGCCCACCAATAACTGAAACTTGCATTTTAACAGATTTACTTTCAGTAGTTCAAGCTGTGAGGAGCATATGCAGGAGATTGGAAACTGTGCAAGAATATTCCTGTCTAATATACATGTACATACCAGACAGTGTTCAGTTTTAATAGAGAGGGTACTTTCACATGTTGGAATAGAAGGAAATGAAAAGTCAGATGAAGAAGCCAAGAAAGGTAGATGCACAACAAACCATATAAATGTAGGTCTTGACAGAGCTTTTTTTTTTAATTTATGAAAAAATATCTCGTTCAACCTCTGCTTAGGTCCATTTTTACCTGGAAAAGCCTTGAAAAAGCATGGGAAATATTGTTAAAAACCTTGAATTTCCTGCATCTGACCTGGCCAAAAACACTATTCTGGAGTCGGATGCATGAATTTTCTGGTTAAAAGTGGTTATTTTTGTTAAGCTTCATCAGTTAGCATAGACTGTTTACTTCCCTTTGCACACTAAATCCATTTTTGACATTTTTGTGTGTTTTTTTTTTTAGCAGCTGTGTCTGTTCATTTGATTGACGCATTGCCACATTGAAAGACATGACTAAGACTTATTGAAAGCATACTTCACTCTTTACAAAGGAACATTTGAATTTAGAAATCATGCCTGGTTGTCGATTTCAATATAAGTGGATAGAAATGCCAGCTGGTAAAACTTTGATGTTGCTCGGGAAGAAAATGGAAATTATGCAAAATACCTTTAAAAAAA
This sequence comes from Oreohelix idahoensis, assembly GCA_024509875.1. Taxonomy (NCBI): domain Eukaryota; kingdom Metazoa; phylum Mollusca; class Gastropoda; order Stylommatophora; family Oreohelicidae; genus Oreohelix; species Oreohelix idahoensis. The sequence continues at coordinate 67,817 of JAMPIV010006083.1, forward strand.
AAAGAAATCTATTTGACGAAGATGGGAGAAAGTGCTGTTAATGGGTACCTGACTCTGCTTGTGAGTTAGGGAAAGAAAAAGGCGCGAGAACAGAAACTGGTCACCCCACCACTTGATGCTAGACCTAGTATAGTGAAGTCTCTAACATTCTCCTCCTTACAGCAGTATCTGCCGCCATCTACGATGTGAAAATAGAAGTATTCTTCGTACTTCATCTTCTGCCCATCTTCGATGTTCAATATTGTATCCGTAGCACTAATTTTTACCTTTTCCTTGGACCTGTAAATTATATCGTGATACTATCCTGTTTTATTTGTATTACATATTTCCTGTCTCTGTTTTTTTTAAAATAGTTTCTGCATCACCTGTTAAATTTGGTATTTCTACCAGATGGACAGTGAAATAAAATAAGAACACCAAAGGGAAGTGGAAATCTCATTGCACTGAAAATATATGATAATTAAACAAATCAAGACCAATATAAAACTCAGAAGGTCAAGGCAGTCTGTTTGGCTCTGAAACATGGAGAACAACAAAAACAACAATCAAAAAGTTACAGACTTTCATATTACCATTACCTTTTTTTTTTTAACCTACTTCCTGGCGTTTTCAGACGTTCTTGTTAAAGATTTGTTAGTGCAACTTTACAATCACCTTTAACCTTTGAGGTTAGCACATCATGAGAAAATGAGATTTAAGGAAACCAAAACATAAGATTTGCGTTTGGAAATCTTGGCTAGTTCGGTTTCAAGAGAAATTGTTGGCATTTTCAAGTTATAAGCATTGATATCGCCACAAAACAGAACATTATACAGTATTTTTAAAAAGAAGAAATCTGTTTGACGAGCTTGAGCGATTTCAGAAACTTCTTTCAGCATAATCTAGCAGCATTAAATTGTACATTTTGACTCAGATGTGTAATAAATTGAGTTTTTAAAAATCTACTTAGTTATGTTTAATTTCAATTAGTCATAATTAAGAACGTGTTTGACCATTGTTTTGAGGCCTAACCCAAATTCATTGAATAGTTATTGCTAGTGTCAGTGAATAAAATACCAGCTTGTTGATGCAAGCCACTCCTCTCTTAGATTTGTCTTGTTTATAAAACACATTTTGAAAAAAAAAATGTTGATGAGTTACTCACTTTATAGATAAGCCCTGCTGTCATTCAGAGTTGTACTTTTTAGTCTTGCTTGTAAACGCAGCTAAATGAAAAATTGTCTTTTTTAAGATACATTTCTTAATTTATGACTTCTGGAGAATTTGCATCGTGGCAGAAAGAATAATAATTTCAAGCAGAATGATTTGTTGACAACATCATAAATATGGGGGAGTAGAAAATATTGAAATTACCCCTAAAACATTAGCCTAGTGCCAGCAATGCCTATAGCAGATACATGATTTGTTATATCTTAAATCAGAAGCATAATGCTGAACAAGAGAAAAGTACGAGGGGCGTTCAGAAAGTAATGCACCACATCGTTTTTCTCAGCTAATAATGAAGATAGAAGCATGAAATTTTGCACACTTCAAATATGGCATGTGCCAATTGTGTGCACCAAATTGCACCGCAATCGGCCAAATAATACGGCTGCCCTAACCCATTGAAAGTAGCGAATTGTGATAGAATTTCTCGTTGCAGAGAAGGAAACTGTTGTGAACATTCACAAGCGTCTATGTGATGTGTATGGAAGTTTTGCAGTCGACAGGAGTACAGTCAATCACTAGGTTCAGAGAATCAAGGAACCAGGAAGTGGAGATACGGAGCTGCTTGATCGGCCGTGCTGTGGACGTCCTGCCACAGCCACCAACGCAGAAATGTTGAAATACGCTGAGGGCATTATTCTTACTGATAGGCGAATCACTACTCAACAATTGGCTTTACATCTGTCAGTCAGCATTGGTAGTGCAAATGCAGTTATAAAAACTCTCAGATTTTCTAAGGTTTGCGCAAGATGGGTTCCTCGAAGTCTCACAAATGACCACCGATTGCAAAGGAAAACAATTTCTTCTGAATTGTTGGAGCGTTTCAATGCTGATGGAGAGAACTTTTTGGCTAAGATCATTACAGGTGACGAAACCTGGGCACATCATTTTGAACCTGAGACAAAAAGACAGTCAATGGAGTGGCATCATCCGCAATCACCACGAAGAAAGAAATTCAAGACAATTCCTTCAGCTGGAAAGGTCATGATCACTGTCTTTTGGGACATTGAAGGTGTGATTCTTGTGGACATTATGCCAAGAGGAGAGACAATCAACTCGCAAGCTTACATTAAGACATTGAAAAAACTCAATCAACGTTTTCGCAGAGTTCGGCCGCACAAGAATCCAGCAGACCTGCTTCTCCTTCACGACAATGCGCGACCTCACACAAGTCTGGCAACACGGGAAGCAATCACCAAATTAGGTTGGACTGTATTACCCCATCCACCCTATAGTCCCGATTTGGCACCCTCTGATTTTCATCTATTTGGTCCACTTAAAGATGCACTCCGTGGGACAAGGTTTGAAGATGATGAAGGAGTGATTCATGTAGCGAAGAAATGGCTGCATGATCAAGACAAAATCTGGTACGCGCTAGGAATACATGCACTTGTTTCGCGCTGGCATAAAGCCGTACAAGTTGATGGGGATTATGTTGAATAATACCGACGTTTACATGACATATCCATGTATATTGTGTATAAATTTCATGCTTTTTGAATAAACAGCTCCTGAGAAAAACGATGTGGTGCATTACTTTCTGAACGCCCCTCGTAATTAAGAAATTCTTTACGATGAGATAGATGAGCTGAAAAGAAAAACAAACATTGTTTGACACCAGGTCATTGAGTCCCTGACTGCTGTATCCATTAGCTTGAGGACATGAGTAAGACAAAAGGAAGAGGAAAGCATGGGTGCTGACAAACAAATTTAAGACAATCTTTTGGAGCTGAAAAGACAAGATGTTTCAAAACTAGCCTATAAAGAATATCTGTATATCATGTAAATTAACAGTATATTTTTATCAAGTCATTCAGATTATGAATTTATATGAAGTTTGCGTTGAACTTTAAGGCGCTTCTCTGTTAAAATGAGTGTTTGATTTAGATGGTAAATATTTACAAGGTTAAAAGCTTGTTTCTCAGCACATTTGTGAAGATTCGAAATGCAGTATGGTGGAGTATTTTATTGTCTGTATAATTTTGTTGTTGTTGTATTAAATGTTTAGCTTAGCTTTAGTTCCACTAATTCTTTTTTTTCCCGGTAATAGCTGATCATCCAGTATAAATCCTGACTCGCATATCCTTCAAAATCATGCTCTTAGACCTTGAAAAGTCTGGAAAATGTTTGAAGAAATTTGCTTCCAGTCTGTATTAGAATAAATTAAAAGTAAGCAGAACTGAGAAGTAGCATAATTAAAGGAATAACAGTAGAGAATTTGGCAGAAACTTGATGTAAAAGTTTAAAGGGAAGACATGCATGTAAGCTGTTGAAAGTTTGAACATGTCAGGTATCTAAGGAGTAAAAAATGCCCGGCAGTAAGAAACTGCCCAGACTACAGCTAGGAACAGAATATTTTATGATATAATTTCTGAACATTATTGTACAGAATATCAGCAAAGCAGTACTATGGAGAACTTTCTAATAAAATATAAGAGGTATGATAAACAGAGGATCCAACTTGTTAGAATATTTACAAGCTTGCAGCTCAAGCACAACAATAGAACGTGTTCAGAATAGACCGACTTGGGGAGCTGCACAATATATGTCATCAGTATATTAACACAAAATTAATATTTAACAGTTTGTGAAGGTATAATGCAAATGTAAAGGTGTAAAATATTTATGAGCATACAAAACAGCGTAGAAGCATAACCCAACATCTTTTTTAATTGTTATGGTTGAACAGAATCAACATCATTGCACTCTATGCAAACCCATAGGTGCTCAGTCTCCCTCAGTATATGTCGAAGAATGTGAATGCTAACTGTTCCTGTAGCTCGCTGGCTGTATACATGACGGATGCATCCTCTCATACGTCCACCTCTGCTAGCCTTACGTTTGATGCCAAATTTCAACAGTCTTAATCTTGATGATTCATCTATTACAGTGTCATTCTTTAACAGGCGATCATTAATTGTTGCCAGTATCTCTCCCTTATCCATATCCAGTGTCCTCATTGTGGGTGCTCTTGATGCTAGTTTATCAGCTTTCTCATTACCGCATACCCTTGCATGACCAGGCCAGTAGATCCACACCAGCTCCTGCAGACTCGAAGCTTCTATTAATGTTTTCCGTTCATGCCGTAGCCAGCCAATTGGAACTGAGAGTCTGACACAATGACTGCCTTTGTTAATGAAGTTTCAGTTAGCCACCTAAGGCTGCAGTAACTGCCTCTACCTCCTTTCTCATGCTGGAATTTGTTAGCTATGTTCGGCGACACTTCTGTCCTTTACCTTGGCAGAGAAGCTCCAACCTGATTTCTCACCACGGATCACAGACGCATCTGTATATACAATGGCCTCATTATCCCCGGCAAAATCATGTATCAGTTGATTAATTTCCAGCTCTGCTTTTCCATTGCCCCAAGTTCTACACTCTCTGCCAAGGCTGGTGATGACTTGCTGGTAGTTAATCCAGTTCTCATCTAACATACTCCACTCTTCCCCTTTGAATATATTTTCATCTGTGGTCACCTGCTTGTTTTTTAAAACAAGTATTACATAAAAATATGAGGGATTAATAATTTTAATTCTTAAAGAAGCTGGAGAGGGGTCATCATTACAAGAAACATGTCATGTGCTATTACAGCGGTCATTTCTGTAGCCCTTTTTACATGATGAAGTTGCTAACTGCCATGCATAATTTAACTTTAGTTACTTACTTACTTAGTCATTCCTCTACACCTTTACCGTGAGGTGTAGAGGTTTGTAAGAGAGAGCGCCATACTATTCTATCAGCTGTCTTCCTCCTGGCTTGGTTCCATTCTAGTCCTCGGTCCTTTAAAGATTGTCTAATGTTGTCCTCCCAGCAGACTTTGGGTCGTCCTGGAGGTCTGGATCCCTGGCTCTTAGTTTCCCATGCTTGCCGTGGTAGCCGATCTTCTCCCATTCTGCAGACATGGCTAAACCATCTCAGTTGGGACTGTTCTACTTGGGTCTGCAGGGGTTGGGTGTTTAGGCCTTGACGTATCGTTTGGTTGAAGACCATGTCTCTTCTTGTTACTTCTACCACCTTCCTCAGATACCTCATTTCTGAGGTTTGGATCTGGCTTTTATTGGTTGTAGTCATTGCCCATAACTCGCATCCATACGTCATGACTAAGACATAGGTGGATCGGTATACAGCCATCTTCATCTTCTTACCTTCTCTTTTGCTGAGGAATCCTCAATTTATTGCTTAAAAATTTTGAAATAACATTTTTCATACTCCTCATGGATGATGTCATCAAGGCATGTAAGGAGAGAACAAGAAAGTATTCAGTGGGGTACTGGAAGATGAGACAGGTCTATATTTCGGAGCTGGCATTTGCTGATGATGTTGCCCTGATTGCTAAATCAGAGGCACATCTCCAATCCAACCTGCAAGTCTGGAAGGAAGAGCTGGAGAAGAGAGGGATGGTCATAAGCAGCTCTAAAACAAAATCCATGGTGATATCACGAGAAGAAAGAAGACATCAGATTAAGCTGGGAGAACAGGTCCCGGAGCAGGTCAACCACTTTAAATACCTTGGAGCTATTATAGACCGAAAGGGAGGCATCAAAGAAGAGTTGGCCACTCGAAAAGCAGCAGCTGGGAGACTTTTTCAGGCCATAAATCGAGAATTCCTCAGCAAGAGAGAGGTTGGTAAGAAAACGAAGATGGCTGTATACCGCTCCACCTATGTCCCAGTCTTGACATATGGATGTGAGTCATGGGCAATGACTACAACCCACAAAAGCCAGATCCAAACCTCAGAAACGAGGTATCTGAGGAAAGTGGTTAAAGTAACAAGAAGAGACATGGTACGCAACCACACGATACGTCAAGGCCTTAAATCCTACCCCCTGCAGACGCAAGTAGAACAGTCCCAATTAAGATGGTTTGGCCATGTCTGCAGAATGGGAGAAGATCGGCTACCACGACAAGCATGGGAAACAAAGAGCCAAGGATCCAGACCCCCAGGACAACCCAGAATCCGCTGGGAGGACAACATTAGACAATCTTTGAAGGACCGAGGACTAGAATGGAACCAGGCCAGGAGGAAGACAGCCGATAGGATAGCCTGGCGCTCTCTCTTCCAAACCTCTACACCTCACGGTAGAAGGGGAACGACTAAGTAAGTAAGTATAACTCCTAAAACCACTCTCCTGTTAAAATACATTCAGTTTTACATAATGTAGAAAATTTCAGTTGCTTCTGATCATAAATAAAGTTTTTATCACAATTGGAAATTTGTTGGCACATTTTGAAAAAGCACACAAGAAATGAAAATAAACTATATACACTGTTAATTTTCCCATCATTGTTAAAATGAAACTATTTTGCCTCATGGTGTTTGCAAAGCAGTCATTTGTGTGCAGGTGTGGATGATTTGTTATTCTGTATTACTGTGTGAATGATTGAATAGTTTAAAATGTAGTCTATGAAAGCCACATATTCATTTATTCACACACATACCATACTTATACATATAACTCCATATAAGTGCATAATTTTATGCCATATCTTACTTAGTCGTTCCACTTCTACCATGAGGTGTAGAGGTTTGGAAGAGAGAGCGCCAGACTATCCTATCGGCTGTCTTCCTCCTGGCCTGGTTCCATTCTAGTCCTCGGTCCTTCAAAGATTGTCTAATGTTGTCCTCCCAGCGGACTCTGGGTCATCCTGGGGGTCTGGATCCCTGGCTCTTTGTTTCCCATGCTTGTCGTGGTAGCCGATCTTCTCCCATTCTGCAGACATGGCCAAACCATCTTAGTTGGGACTGTTCTACTTGGGTCTGCAAGGGGTGGGATTTTAGGCCTTGACGTATCGTCAGGTTGCGGACCATGTCTCTTCTTGTTACTTCAACCACCTTCCTCAGATACCTCATTTCTGAGGTTTGGATCTGGCTTTTATTGGTTGTAGTTGTTACCGCACTTTTCTAGCTGGTGACTTCAGTTCGTGCGGCAACGTCGTTTTGACATAATTCCTGCTTTATTGATTTCTTAGTAAATGTTCGTTAGCTCTGGTCATCTATTATTTAGGTTCTCTGTTTAAAATTAAGTCTCTATGTTTAGAGCGCATCGTGCTTTGGTGGTAATGGCAAATGGTGAGCCAAACTGGTGAAACACTTCAATAGCATTTAATTGAAAAGGCCGCTGTGGTAAGAGTCCATATAGTACAATATTCAGCATGAATCCAACAAGACATTGATAATCATCAAATAATCCGTCTCTTGAGTTTACATCAGTAAGTCGTCTGTCGTGGAATATTCTAATCCACATATATAAATTATCAAGTAAATATAAAGCCTAATAAATACATAAAATTAATAAAGAGAAGAGCAATGGAAAAATAACAGTGCTGTCACAAGGAATGTACTCGAAATCCCCCTTGTTTTCTGCTTCGTCTGCAAATTGTAACGCTTTCACGTTGATAGTAAAGCTTACTGTATTATTACCCGCCTTCTTCAATGAAACGTGTGCTGTATTTCTTGGAAAAAACATTGAGAGGCCCTGCGTAATGACCTAAATTAATCCTAACATTAATTATACTGCGTTACCAAAACGAAAGACAGATGGACAAAAGGATAGCGGGAAGGGAGAGGCAGAAAGCCGAACACTAAACACGCTTCGCGCGATACACAAATGCTGCCATCACGCGTGTAAGACTACATGCACTAACTTTTTTTTCAGACGGACAGTGATAAAATACATTACCCATCCCAGAGTTAGGTTTATAAATCATAAAAAACGCTTATTAGGAAAGATAACAATAGATGGGTTTACGGTTGAAAACATAACAGTACCCAGACAGCACATCTTCGAAACAGGAGGTAGAAAATACATATTTTGAACGCAGCCACGTAGCTCTTTTAAATTGGGATATTTGGGTTCCTTAGGGCTTGCTGACAAAGAATATGTAAAACGTTACGCAAATAGTCCAGGAATTAATAAATTATAACCAAAATAAAATAGTGGGGATGCCTGACAGCACAAAATCATTTCTGCTCATAAAATTTTTTTATAACGTGTTTGAAAAAAATCTTACGTTACAGAATTAGCCTACCATGTAAACTCCAAATTGATTGGAGCGCAACAAATGAAAGACTAACCACGATTGGTCGGGCTATAAATACTATCTTTCGTTGTTAGGGGAGACGTGAAAAGGTAACATTTTTTCAAACACTTGTCGAAACGTGGCCTCATTGGCTAGACTCGCTGATATAATCACTTAGGAGCGTTAGTTCGAAACCACTTGTTTAAATAAGCTTGATAAAGCGACAGTGCGTTGAAGCCAGCTCACATTTTTGCTAAAATAAAAGCCTGGAACATAAGCAGATGGGAATTTGTGCCAGTAAATGTGCCAGAATTCATTGCTAATCAACGTATCTGTGTTTATTTCCATGAAATTGTGGGACCGTGGTCTTGATGGTACTGAGCAGCACCTGGTCAGAGCTTTGCTGAATCCAGAGTCGGACAGCATACTCCTTGGTCTTTTTAGCTATCAGTGAGGTGTCTCCAGAGCCCAGGGGAGAATTCGAGCAGAGGAGTCCTTTCCTGCCGCCATCACTCAAGATAAGCAGATTTGGCCAGCTGAGCTCAACATTATGTCCCCTCATCTTGAAATAACTTTGTAAAAATAACATTCAGAGGGGAATTTAATTGTCTTAATATCAGGAACTGAGAACATCTCCAATACTAGTCCCTAAAGACAAACTATTGAAGTCATGATGACAAATACCAACAGAGCTTGAACAAAACAAAACCAGTATTACCTCATTTTACTACTACACAACTGACACACATAGGATATTTGTAATAATATATGTCACTACAATATTCATATTGGTAAATTCTGTACATATAATTTGTAATTTAAATTGATTGTGATTCCTGGTTCCCTTGTAGTTGAATCAGGACACATATTCATTCATGCCAGTAATGAATACATATTGTTATTTGAAAAGTTATCAGTGACTCTTTTAAGATATCCTTGTAGAGTGTTATATGTATGTGAGTGTCACAGTGTTGTCAAGTGTAGTGGAATAAATTAAATTGTTTATCCGTCTGTTGTTGTTATGACTTACACTTCATCATACACATACCCTAGACACATAACGTAGTCATCACACTATTCCAGAATAATTCTGACTGAGATATATAGATATGTGGTAGCAAGTAAGGTTATCTATAATACACTACTCTTAATAGTTATAGATACCTTCACAGCTGATCTCAGTCAGTACACTAAGTCCCCTATAAATATTTATAACATCCCACTTCACCACATCGTCATAACGTCAGGCCATTTACACATGATTCCGTGGATCGGCAATCCGGTAGCGAATGGCTAGAGTTAAGCGATCAATATTATTTTGGATACTTCTTAATCTAAATTGCTCCCTGTACATTATATCCGATCTGAAGAATATTCCACTTCATCAAAACTGAGACCTTACTAGTATCCATATCCAATAGGCAGACCCTGGTGCCATATAATACATAAATCCTTTACATCAATAGCATTATCACGGGAGGTTTTCCAAAAATCGCGTCCGTCAACATAAAAAGGTTACAATTACAATGTCATCACGTGCTAGCTTATCAACGCGACACATCATCCTAAATCTAGGCAACTTATACACTTCGCGTTCACTACCATGAAGCGCGAAAACATAATTTATATTATTAGCATTTCAAAACCCAAAATGTGCAACTTTTAACAGAGCTCACTACAATAGTGGCTAATATCATAAATCCTCTCGTGACAGTAGTCATTGCCCATGACTCGCATCCATATGTCAAGACTGGGACATAGGTGGAGCGGTATACAGCCATCTTCGTTTTCTTACCAACCTCTCTCTTGCTGAGGAATCCTCGATTTATGGCCTGAAAAAGTCTCCCAGCTGCTGCTTTTCGAGTGGCCAACTCTTCTTTGATGCCTCCCTTTCGGTCTATAATAGCTCCGAGATATTTAAAGTGGTCGACCTGCTCCAGGACCTGTTCTCCCAGCTTAATCTGATGTCTTCTCTCTTCTCGTGATATCACCATGGATTTTGTTTTAGAGCTGCTTATGACCATCCCTCTCTTCTCCAACTCTTCCTTCCAGACTAGCAGGTTAGATTGGAGATGTGCCTCTGATTTAGCAATCAGGGCAACATCATCAGCAAATGCCAGCTCTGAAATACCTTGTACATACCTGTCTCATCTTCCAGTACCCCACTGAATACTTTCTTGTTCTCTCCTTACATGACTTGATAACATCGTCCATGAGGAGTATGAAAAGATAAGGTGACAGGATATCACCTTGTCTTACACCAGTGATGGTCCTGAACTCTTCTGACTTATGGTTTTCTGTCCTCACATAATTTCTGCAAGACTTGTAGAAGCTCTGTATAGCATGAATCAGAGGTGCTGGAATGTTCTTCCTTGCCAAACAGTCCCAAAGTTTGCTCCAGGGGACCCTGTCAAATGCCTTTTCCAAATCTATGAAACAAAGATGGATCTCACTCTTATACTCAAGGGCCTTTTCACTCAGCTGTCTGAGTGTGAAGATTAGGTCTTGAGTACTTAGGTTTGCTCGGAATCCGCACTGGACCTCATCCAATTGTGGCTCAGCTAGGCGTCGAAGTCTCTGCTCTAGGATTCTAGAGTAGATTTTACCAGGGACACTGAGAAGGGATATGCCTCTATGGTTTCCACATTGTCGATTGTCACCCTTTTTGAAAATTGGTGTTATGATGGCAATCTACCAGTCCTTTGTTATGGTCTTGTTGCACCAAGCTGCCTGTAGGACCCTTAAGAGTAATAGGTTGTTTTGCCATATCACTAGATAAAAAAACTAGTCGGAATCAGACATCTAAAATTTCTGAAGTCGGAGTCAGAACATTTTTTGCTCAACTCTACAACCCTGGTTTAAACATGCCTGATGAGAGCACGATAGAGTGAAAAAAAGATGGTAATACATCTTACTAGGACAAAAGAAAAGAAATGAGAGCATGGAATCTCTAGGGTCAGAAAGGTACAGGAGACTGACAAACACAGGGAGAAGAGAACTGGAGACAAATGAAAGGGACGAGAAAGATATGGAAGAGCTGATGGAAAGACCTTGAGCTGATGGAAAGACCTTGAGCTGATGGAAAGACCTTGAGCTGATGGAAAGACCTTGAGCTGATGGAAAGACCTTGAGCTGATGGAAAGACCTTGAGCTGATGGAAAGACCTTGAGCTGATGGAAAGACCTTGAGCTGATGGAAAGACCTTGAGCTTAGACAGGAGGATTTGAGTTTGTTGAAGGCTTATGCTCCATGGCAATGTGAAGGGTAATGAGTTAACATGTGATATATATTAACATTACCTTTATATTTCACAGATTAAAAGTGGCAGTTTTCCTTGGTAGCCTACCACAGTCTGGAAATAGTCACACATGCATCAAGTTGTGAAACACAAAGGATAGCAGAATAGGAAGACGGCCAAACTTTCTTTGCAAGAAGTGTTCGCAGCAAGCGTCATCATGGGCAATGGAATGAATAAGGTTAGTTTTGGCCATTTAGAAGCATTGTAATACAGTGGATCCCGTCTCAGTATATTCCAAGGAAGTGAAGAGGCTGACACACATTGGCAAAAGAGGATGGAAAACTACCTCAAACTGAGGCAGACATTACATATAAAGAGAATGGGAGCTTATTGAGTTGCAGATGCAGAAAAAGTGGGAACGAGGCACTTTCAGGCCACTAGAAAAAACTCTGCCTATCATAGCTCTTTAGTTGACTTGTCCATACTATTGTTGCAGTTTCTGTGGCTTAACCCTTTGAACTTGAGATCCTTCTTTAGCAGGATGATCAGCCTTTCCTAACCTCACAGTCCCCCTTGACATAATCGAAGAATTTTTGTATTTGTCCAAGATTCCATTACCAGGTTATAAAGATGCACGACCATAGGTAGGGAAGCATTGCTCATGAGAGAACTGAATATCTTTCTTTGGAGAACAAAACACATCTTGTCTCGCTGTTTGGAGTGAAATTATCACCTCTCTTGGAGCATTGCAGCTTGTCAAATGTTTGTCTTTTTTTTAGCCCTAGGTAGGGAAGTTCTGGGACATCAGTGAATTTGTTGTAATTATCATTAGGTCCCCTAGGAGCATAGGCCTTCACCAAACTTATGCCAAGTCTACTGTCCTATGCTATGAGCTCAAGTCTACTGTCCTATGCTATGAGCTCAAGTCTACTGTCCTATGCTATGAGCTCAAGTCTACTGTCCTATGCTATGAGCTCAAGTCTACTGTCCTATGGTATGAGCTCAAGTCTACTGTCCTATGCTATGAGCTCAAGTCTACTGTCCTATGCTATGAGCTCAAGTCTACTGTCCCATGCTATGAGCTCAAGTCTACTGTCCCATGCTATGAGCTCAAGTCTACTGTCCTATGCTATGAGCTCAAGTCACTGTCCTATGCTATGAGCTCAAGTCTACTGTCCTATGCTATGAGCTCAAGTCTACTGTCCTGTGCTATGAGCTCAAGTCTACTGTCCTATGCTATGAGCTCAAGTCTACTGTCCTATGCTATGAGCTCAAGTCTACTGTCCTATGCTATGAGCTCAAGTCTACTGTCCCATGCTATGAGCTCAAGTCTACTGTCCTATGCTATGAGCTCAAGTCTACTGTCCTGTGCTATGAGCTCAAGTCACTGTCCTATGCTATGAGCTCAAGTCTACTGTCATGTGCTATGAGCTCAAGTCTACTGTCCTATGCTATGAGCTCAAGTCTACTGTCCTATGCTATGAGCTCAAGGTCTTTCCATGTCTTTTTCATTTCTATCTCCAGTTCTCTTCTCCATGTGTTTTTATGGCCTGCTTCTACCTGTCTTAGCCTGAGAATTCCAGAACAAGGACCTGTCTCATAATGCTATCAATAGGTTCTCCTCAGTGTGTGTCCTGTCCATTACCAGCTTCTTCTTCTCACCTCTTGTTCTGCCTGTTCTTGTCACAATTTCCAATGCAGAGAAAGTTCCACTTGCTTTGTATAGATCCATATATTTTTTGTGTGGATATCACAGTCTCTCCCTCTGTGTATATTGCTTCCATGGTATATGCCTGATTCTATGTCTTCTAGGAGTGTTTCTTCAAGTGCAATCTTGTTATCATTTCCTGCATTTATTCTCAGATCTTTTCTTTTCACTGTAGATTTTCAGATAGAAAAACCAGCTCATCAGCAAAATCTAGATCTCCAAGCTAATTTGTGATGGTGTCACGTAGAAAAAGAAAAGTTTGCCTGTGGCAAACTGTTTTTAAAGTTTAATTCTTTACCGTAGAGAATATCAGCTATTTCTCCATTCGGTTTTATCACTGTGTTCCTTGAGATGAAAGTCTGTTAAATAGAAAATTCTGTAGACGAGTAATACCACTACTGGAGGTGGTCCAGCAGAGGTGGTCCATAACCCTTTCAGACATGTGTTTGACCTTCATATTAGTTAAATTGAAGAAATGTCATATTGGGCTCGAAGGTAAAGGAAGCCCAAGTGCAGATACTGCGGTGGGGGAGACTTCTATACCAGGTCTCAGCTTTATGAGATGGGATGACTAGTTCCCTTCCTCGCTACCTTTGCCTTTTTTTAACTAAAGAGCAGAGTCACGTGTTCATTTACAATTTGGGTAGACTGGTGCATGATGTAGTAAGTTTGTGGAGAGAAGCAAGTGCTATGGGACTTAATCCAAATTTACATCGATAGGAATATACATAATTCATTATGACGTAACTTTTTTTTATTAATGTTTGTTTTTTTAACGTACGGCCGCTATTACTCGAGACGAGAATCTCCGGTTAGTATATCTAACCTGAGACTGATTTTTACATGAGTATCCCTTTTTTCCCTGTACACTGACAGGTGTCCACTCGCCATTCAGGCAGATACTCGCCGTCTTCGGAGGGTACCCATTAGAGCTGGGTCCGCTCAGGATCTGCCAGTCCCTGGGCGACGACACTGCTTCAGATGTCTTCGCCAGGGCTCGAATTAATCCAGTCCAAGTCCCGGTCGATGACACTGATTCAAATGTCCTCAGCAGGGCTTGAACCTGGGTCACCCGATCGCCAGCGCAGTGTGGTAACCATTACACCAGCTCGGCTCCCATGGCATAACTAATAAAACACATAATAATGGCAGTGAGTATAATGAGCACAATTTGTACAAACGTCCAGTACTCTGCTATTTATATTTTGTATTGTACATAAATTAGATCGTATTTACTTTCCCTACAGATCTTGCCTGGCTTGTACATTGGAAATTTCCGTGATGCAAAAGATTTAAAACAGATCACAGAAAACAACATAACACATATTGTGTCTATTCATGATAATGCCAAGAAAATATTAGAGGTAAGTCTATTCAATCTTTGACCTTTTATTCCCTCTTTACTTCATTATTTTAAAGAAAATTCTTTCCCCATTCCACAAATGTAAAAAAAGCGTTTTTACCATAATGAGATGCTGATAATATTATGCGACAAAAGGAATGCAGAAATTGTAGAAGTCCTTGACCTCGAAGTAAGATCTGATCTGGTTAGTGGAATTGTGATAATATAACTGCAATTTACCGAATTCACGCTGAACACAATTGTTTTACAACAATTGTGTTGTCACGTTTGGTATTTGTAAGTGTGAAGTTACATCAATATAGTGATGTTTTTTCTTGCTAGCTGTCAACTAAAGTCATTATAAACTTGACAGCTCTGTATAACGGGAGGGGGGTGGTGGTGTGGTGTGGTAATGCATTACTGCTGTACAGTATTTCATTGGCCTTGACCTAGGTTCATATGTTGAAATAGACTGCCTACTTGGCCTGAGACATTCCAAGGATGCATATACAGTACTTTGCAAAAAAAAATGGCAGTCATATTGCTCAGCTAAATAAGCCGAAATCTAATTAAATATGCATGTTCTGCCCCAAATTTGCACTCCACTTAAGTGAGCAACCACTACCAAAAGTAAAAAAAAAATTAGCGTAGAGTAACGTCCCTTGATAATAGAGCAGACGACAATTTCTAATGCTAGTGGCAGAAAATGGATACAAAGTCAAAGTGTATGTTAATTTCACAGCTTTGGAATTAAGGAAATCAAACATGTTCCAACATTTCTAAAACCTTGAACATTCCTGAGCGGACTGTCTACAGAGTTGTGAGTAAATTAAAAGCAGGTAATGGAATCGAGCGAAAAGAAGGTAGTGGGAGGCCAAGAATTTTGGTCACAAAGGACCATCGGTGTCTCGCCCAAATCGTTCGGGCTGGGCCAATGAAGAGTGTAGAAAACATACGGCAGCGCATGATCGAGTTGGGAAGCCCAGAGGTATCTAATGCTACTGTCAACCGGGAGCTACACAGGATGAATTACACACAAAAAACGGGTAATTTCGTCACCATTGCTCACAGAGACTCACAAACAGATGCGCTTGAACTGGTGCCATGAACACCAAAATTTGTCATGGGACAATGTGATTTTTTCAGATGAATGTTCTCTTTGGTCTTATCCTGCTCAAATAAATATTTGGACGAAAGGCTCTGTAACGCCTGTGTACCAGCGACCGAAACATACCCAGAAATTCCATCTTTGGGGAGGGGTGTCAGCAAGAGGTGCCACCCCACTGTGTGTTTTTTCACAGGAATTCTCACGAAAGAAAGGTACATCGACATACTAGAGGGACACCTTCTGCCATTTATGCAGGTCATGTACCCCGATGGGTGCACATTTCAACATGACAATGACCCAAATCATACAGCTCATACCCCCAAAGCATGGCTGCAAGAGAAGAATGTGATAGTGCTGAAGTGGCCCAGCAACAGTCCCGATCAAA
This sequence comes from Oreohelix idahoensis, assembly GCA_024509875.1. Lineage (NCBI taxonomy): Eukaryota > Metazoa > Mollusca > Gastropoda > Stylommatophora > Oreohelicidae > Oreohelix > Oreohelix idahoensis. The sequence continues at coordinate 83,824 of JAMPIV010006083.1, forward strand.
ACCCAATTGAAAACGTTTGGGCACTACTCAAGAATCATTTAAAAAAGAGTGGACTCAGAGACGTTGAACAATTGAAGAAGGTAGCTGAAAAATACTGGGACAGTCTGACTCTCAATTACCTACAAACATTTGTGGGAAGTATGCCTCGCCGCATCCAGGCGGTCCTTGCTGGAGAAGGCAACATTATATTGTACTGAAACCACTGTTAATAGATAGGGGAGATACCAATCTTCCTCTGGACATACAGTTTTTATTATTATTTGCTTCTATGAGTGTGCTGCGTTGCGAAAATATGACTGCCATTTTTTTTGCAAAGTACTGTATATTTTAAGCAGTGCCCTGCGTTTGTTTTTTTTTTTTTTTTTTTTCCTAAATATACCTTTAGGTTTTTTGAACAAAATTATTTTTTTTTATTCATAAATGATTTATAAACGTGGAATAAGACATTTGTGATGTTTTTTCTTCAGACTGTGTGCTAGCTATTCTTATCATTTTGTTGTTGTTTTTTTTTTTTGAAATCTGTCAGTAGTAATGAATACTTATATGCACCTGTGTGTGTTGTAAATAATCAATGAAAATACGCAAGCAGTAGGCATTTGTAAGAAAGAAAGGAGGAGCTTATTAGACCAAAAATTTTTTTACTTAAATGATAGCTACTGCGGGGGTCAAACCAGGGACCATCTCAGTGGTGTTATCACCTTGCTGTGACAGTGAACCATGGCAAGACTTACGACCAGCAAAGCACTAAACAAAAAAAGAAAAGTGCATTACCGATGGTAGTCACTCTTTCGACACCACACACAACTGTGGAATACACAACCCAGAATGACCCTGATTTTTACAGCTTCTTGTCATCTCCATAACTTTCCTATTCATAAGTATAGGCCAGACAATACACAAGACACAGACCGGAAAGCTGTATCTAGTAGATATAGAAGATTGTGAATAGCACAGAATAACACTGGTTGGTTTAAAGGGTAGAGCTACAGTGAAATGCTAATTTCATAAATAATTGCAGGATTTTGATACAAATGCACAGGGTTAACATACAACACTAATAGCTATGCATACCAATGCATTTGGTGGTATAATGCTATTGGTTGCCATGGAAATGGTGGCCATATTGGATTGTAAACGTATATTTAAATTTCCTAAGGCTTTTTTATTTGTTGAGTTATGAGAACTAGAGTTTAAATGGAAGTTCATCGTTGTGTTTTAAAACGTTTGTCATATTAGATTTTTGATAACTTCAGTAGATTCTGAGATACAGACCTTTAAATTAATATCTAAAAATAGCGACAGATAAAAAAAAAATTATACAACATTATTTGCAATAAATCAAAATTTTGATCAGATATCAAATTGGACAAAAGTTTTATTATGTAGCAGAAAATATCTGTACAGTTGACATTCAAAAATCCTGCCATCGATAATCCGGTTCCTTCAGATTTCCGGCATGGATTTCGAGAAATTCACGTTATTTTTAATTTAATGCGTTGAAAATACGCAAAATGAAAATGTTTTTCTGGAGCCGTTTATGTTTTGATGCAGCTGTTGGGTCTTGCTTGCACGTGTTAACAGTCATTCCTTCTCATTTTATTATTTATTTGCTGCTGTATAGCCCCATTATGGATTCAGCAAATAAAAGAAGTGGTGTAAAATGTAAACATCGTGCGTCGTCATTTTCGTGAGTATCCCTATATTACAGAGATACGGTGTCCCATTCAAAATACCGCCGATTTCGGAGGCACTCATTGCAGGTCCGGGGTCGGCTCAGGAGTTTTGAGTCCCTGAATCGTCGACACTGTTCAAATGTAATGCCAGGAAATCTCAAGTTATAAGAAAATCCCGGTAACGAAATCAAGGTTCCTCAAATTCGCCCGTTATATTTATGGGAATTGCACTATTTCTTAAGAAAATGCAATTTGCAAAATGAAAATACAACTACTTCTTGTGTGTTGTGAGAAATGATTTTGACATATTTAGATTCAGGGAAATATAAATTATTAGAACATAGACTAATCCCAGTTCTCATTGTTGTCCTATGTTGACGTAAAATGCACTGCCGCTCCTCCCCTTAAGTAACTCTTGTGTGAACATAGAAATAAACAAAGAGGGAAACTAGTGTTCTGCAGCACAATCATTTCATCTTCATGTTACTTGATGCTCCTTACAAAACATTGCACCACCATCCTGGCTGGTCCCTTTGCAGGAAGCTTCCACCAGTGGTGGCTTCTGTGGCATTTTTTGTGTGTGATGAGATTGCCAGCCTCATACACAGCCTCATATTGGTCACCATGTGCAACAAGCCTGAAGGGGCAGTAGCCATGTTATTTCTATGTCTCTTCAGGCTGCCCCCGGGAACTACACGGGGCCTACATGGGGCCTACACTGCAGTAAATGTATTAAATTATAGAAGTTAAAAGGCGAGGAGGTGGGGTGCATGTTAACACTGGGGAAGACATACTTTAGCTTTGAAAACATCAATGCCAGGACTGTAGTGGTTATAACATTATAGTTAATTAAGTTGTGCTATCTTTTTTTTTTCTATTATTTTCGAGTCTGTCATATCAGTTTCTTATTGTCTGTCATAAGGATCCTGTTACACACCCATTGAGGCATATTAGGAATATGGTGTTAGGCTCATATTTTCTTGACCATCTGCACACTAGGGGCGATGTGGTCAGCATCTCGCCGGCTGCCTTAACCTTCCCAGAGTTACTGTGGTCCCAATTCGTGAGGTTGGGTCGACCCCGGAGCCGTTTGCGGTTTAAAAAAAATCCCACCTCAACTGAGGATCGAACCATGGGCCCCGAGCTAGGAAGCCAGTGCACTAACCACTACGCTCTGCGGCTCCAATTTGTCTGTCAGTCTTTTTGGAAATCCTCTTGTGCTTTCAAGTCTTTCATGATATAACCTGCTTGTTGAGCTCTCTTTTGTATTGTAAAATAACATAATCTTCTTCGTTCACTTTCATATATAAATATATATCTTTGCATCTCTGCCTGCTGGACAAAGACAATATTGGTTACTTAACCTATCCATTTACCATCAGGAAACAGCTGGCCTTGGCTTGAATCCACAAGAAAATAAAAGAGTGGAGACCAAATAGAATCTGGAAGGAATGGTAGAAGTCAATCAACTTTATGGGCAGAGCTAAAGAAGGTAACCCCAAATGGACACCAATGGAAAGCAACTGCTGCTGTTATAAGCTCCCGGGGGAACATGAAGAGCTAATGATGATTAAACCTATCTGTCCTTTTATATTTTGTGTCGTCAAACTAGAAAAAAGTGTTTCTATTATCTCTGCAACTTTTTAAATTTTAAACTTCTGCAGGACAAAGAGTATCTTTGTATTGCCGCCAGCGACTCCCCAGAACAAGACCTTGTTAAATTCTTCCCTCAAGTGAACAAGTTCATACACAGAGCTAGACTGGAAGGTGGATCGGTACTAGTACACTGGTAAGTGTGTTTATAATTGTTTTAAATACAGTGCCGAGCTCAGTTCCTGGGGGGGAGGGGGGGGGGATGTCTCTGATGAAACAAAGAAAGAATAGGACTACTACACCCTCAGGCATGTCGTACAAGGTGGCTAATATGGGGGGGGGGGCTGAAGGCTGGCAACCTCATCATGTCAAACAAAATGCCAGATAGACCATCGCTGCAAGAGTCATGTGACTGCTGTAAGCAGGCTTTCTGCAAAAGGTGGATTAGCTGCAATGGTGGCTCCATTTTCTGTAGGGAGTACAGAGGAAAATGATAGTGAATAAATAGAGTGCTACAATTTTTTTTACACTCGTTTGGAATTCTCTGTTCTTTCATTTGTATCTCATGCTAAATTTTCAGGTCTCGGGTGCATATTTGCACATTATTATATCTACAGCTCATGGTACTTTAGCGTGATCAGTAAGTTGTAAATATATTAATCCAATAAAAATTGTCAGTGCTTTTTTAAGTAGAGAATGATATTTTTCTGTGGATCTCTTTATTTTGGCCAACTAATTAGCCTACTCATTTTCTGTGGTTTCCCCCCTCCCCACAAAGGATATAAACTGTAATGCACGTCAGTATTGTCGGCAGAAGAGACTTCAGCTTCTCTTTTTCTTTTTAAATTCTAACATATAACTAATTCTCCAGAGCTGAAGGTCTTTTATATTTGGACATGCGCCCTAATATAACCGGCTAGGTTGAACCTCCCCAAAACGAGGCAAAACTTTATTTAAATAAAAAAACAAAACATTTAGGGCCTTTAGCGTTTCCATGTGTTAATTGTTTTAGTTGTTTGTGACCTCTTGTTTCTTGGGTAAGTTTGTGTTTATGTTTAGGATCTCTTTTGCTGGTTTTTTGATGGTCTGTTGCATTGGCAGGTTTCTAGTTAGAATTTCCTTAAAACATTCCACCCATTTGGATAATTGTTTTCAGCATAAAAGTTGATGATAAATAACTGATTTGCCAAATTTGGTTCAAAGAATACTTTGTTTTGTGGTGTAATATTAAGTTATGTTGCCTTACTTTTTCTCCAACAGTCTTGCTGGTGTGTCCAGGAGTGTGACAATCACAGCAGCTTATATTATGACAGTGACAAATCTTGGCTGGCGGGATGCTCTTAATTCTATACGAGGGGCCCGGAGTGTGGCCAACCCCAACTTTGGCTTCCAGAAACAGCTGCAGAATTATGAGAATGAGCATTTGGAAGAGGTTTGATATCTTGTCAGAAATTTGAGAGTGAGCATTTGGTTGAGGTCAAATTTTGTCAGAAATTTGAAAGTGTGAATTTAAGAGGTTTTACTCTGTTTATTTAGGAAATATGAGAATGAGCTTGTCATTGAGGTTTGACAGTAGTCATTAAATGGAATTTCTCTTCTTCTTCTTCTTCTTACACACTCAGACATCTACTTGAACATTTTCAAAGAAATCAGTGGTCAGCTTCAGACTGCATCTCCTTAGAGTTTTTCTGAAAATGGTACTAGTGCCACATGGGATTTGACAGTGCGCAGTTGGATGTGGTTTGCTATTTTGTCATAAACTTCAGTGTTGAAGCACTAAAAACAGCCAAAAAAAAGCAGAAGCGATTGAGAAGCCCATTTAGGTTCCATACATATTCTATCCTAGCGGTCATACCCGGCGTAGCCCGGGTCCATGCTGGAATGGGTGCAAGTCGGATTTACTGCGAATCGTGTTAGGAAGGTTTAACTTTTTTTGGTTTTAATTGTACTATTGCATTGAGGTGTTCTTCTAACGCAAAAAAATTTAATTAAGGGTTTCTTTGTAGACGACACTGGAAGTACAGTCACTTTGTGACAACACGTGTTCCGGTGTGCTAACTCGGGAAAATTCCACATACAGTTGGCCATGTGAGAAGCACTCATCGCTCAAGTCAACGCCGGCCACGTGAAGCGTTTGACCTTGTGCTTTATTAATGGTCATTGAAAAACAGACTTTTATAGGGAATTGGAGTCTCTTAAAATTGAATGGCAGATCGAAGGGAATCATTGGGATTCTTGGTATGCAGACTTTCTTCCCACTACCACAACCTGTCAAGATGGTGGCCTCTACAATGTAGTTCTAGAGGTCATACCCGGCTTAGCCTGGATTCTTGGTATGCAGACTTTCTCCCCGCTACCACAACCTGTCAAGATGGTGGCCTTTACAATGTAGTTCTAGAGGTCATACCCGGCTTAGCCCGGGTCCATGTCGGAATGGGTGCATGTCGGGTTTGGTGCGAATCGTTTTAGGAGGGTTTAACTTTTTTTGGTTTTAATTGTACTATTGCATATCTTGTTAAGTATATAGACAACACGTATGAATCACAAGTCTTTGAATTCAATGACTTTCTTCATTTGGTTTTGTTTTATGTAATGTATATTACCTCTCGTCATATCATGATATCTAATAGTGTCAAATAAATTACATACAATATCCACCACTCATGTTTATTGCATTAATCAGGGGATAGCGCGAACGCAGTCCCTCTTACAAAAAAATTACGCACCCGAGTCACCCACATTTGGGGTAATCGCAGGGGTCAATCCAACCAGAGTGCAATGGAAGGGCCTCAACCTGCGAGCACCTTTTTTTTTTTTGTCTCCCTTCCCTCATTTAAAAAATTATTTTTTAACAACTTTATTCACATTCCGTGGAAATTTACAAAGACATGTGCATTGAAACATTGGCAATAATAGGTAGCAAATACACGTATAAAACCACTCCTTCACATACACATTTATACTTGCACCCATATGTTATACTTTTTCAATTTCTCTTGATGAAAGGGCATAATTAAATTGTTATCGAATAATGTTAAAGACATTAGGATTTTTTCCAGTTTGTAAATTTTTTTTAAATAATGTACTCATCACATACACACACTCACACGCCCACAAAACGTTTTTCTACTGCTACTATTTACGACTTTCAGCAATGGCGTTAGTATTTCAGTGGTTTTCTTGGTTTGGTTTGTTTGAAGTTGGCGACGACAATGGATAACGAGCCTTCCAGTCCCATAAAGAACCGTAGATCGTAAATCTACAGGGGTGTCAAACATCTAGATTTAGAATCTGGCGTGAAATGCCAAGGTGAGGACACATTCACAGAGCAAATTTAGTGAATGTAACGTATTCTTAGAGGCATATCGTGAACACCTCTACATAGCTGAGTATTATTGAAACTTTCCTTCCCTTACAGGTGTGATAGGTAGTGCTTGTGTCAGGAATCCGGTTTAGAAAATTTGCATAACAGAAAGCAACGCACTTGTAAATTTAACGTAAAGGGAGAAAAATCTATTACTTATACAGTTTGTAAGCTAAGGGTGTAAACCCATAATAAGAGTCAACGGTAGAGTTTTTACGTCCCATGAGATAAGAATGTTTGGAGTTTTTCTTCACTGCTCAGCCTCCTGATCTCATATCATTTTGATATATAGTTTAAAACCTTCCCCGTGAAATGTCATATACGCTGGAGAAAACCGCATCAAAATCGGTTCAAAGAAAACTGTCAGATAGAGCATCCAGGATCAGGTAGAATAGAAGCATTTGCCCTTACAAAGAAGTTCCCCGTGTATGTGTAATTGCCCTGTAGAGTTCCCGTAGGTTTGGTTTGGTTTTAAGGACTATCTTCATTGCACATGGACAACTCCATCAGTGCAAGGAGATCTCAGCACAGTGCACAAAGTCTGTTGCACCGGCGAGAATCCCAGCATGTGTTTATAGGAATCACACATTCTATAATTATGTTTGTAGTGCAACCCGCTAGTGGAAGTAGAAACCTACCATTTCTAATTTTTAAATTTTACCAGGCCAGCGGCCTTATGGCCTACTCTTTACAATTTCCAACTGCCGTGGGATGTTTAATGTATGCAACTTGCACATGGGATCTCTGTTACGCACAAATAATTACTTTTTTCCAAAGTCTTTGTATGATCGTTTTTCGTATGTATGATCATTATTTGACTGAAATGCATGTTATATATATTTTATGGTCAAAGGGACAGAACCCGAAATATCGATACTGCTATTTTTTATGAGTTTACCTCCTCTTGTATAGAGACACGTTCGGTCTATAATGTCTTGAACGAAGCGTGACCATATCTCCTTATTTGGTAGTATCAGTCAACTGTTGTAGATGTTTGAAACCTTTCTTAACGCTTCTGTTCATGTCCATAAAAGGCGCGACTGTGTAAGACTTTTATCTCGAATGTTCTTAGAATCGTCTTATTATGAACAGCGACTCAGAGATTGTCACTCTGCGCATGTCTCGACTTGGTTGTCGTTTGTTGTTCCGCCCAGGTCGGGCAGTTGAGAAATGGACTGATTAGCGAGCGGACGCGACTGCGTCTTGTGATTCTCTGAGGGAAATACATTGTCTTTGTGAGTTAGTTAGCTAACTAGACTATTTCCCCGTATTATTCAAGCCTGCCTGGAGGCATATGTTCATGGTTGATTTTCCGAAATAAGGTAATTCCTCTTGTATCGAACTTTAGGCTATCATCTAGAGGTTCGTCATTTTGTCGCCTTTTTGCTCGCCTGTGTGATTCAAAATGGAGAGGTACTTTGACTAGGATTAAGTCATCGGTATCTTTATACCTGAACTAGTTATATATCTATGGGTCGCTCTAGACCAACAAGACTATTGTCTGTGTTCCAGGATTCGTTATATCAGAGATCACGTCCAAGTCAGATGGTTAGACTTAGGAAGGTTATAAAGGTCGAGCTGACCTGTAATCCATGTATGCTACTCACATGCAGACAGTAAACGGACGTATTGTATACATCTGATCTGCTAGCATCAGGAAGGAATAATTATTATTGTCTATGAACATTAAGGATCTGCAGCTGACCACGATTGCAGAAGTTATATGTATTATTTATCAAGCTTCGCTATGATATTTGTTTTCCATACAACTATTGAGTATTGACTTCTACATGACTGTCAGTTAACATGAGTTTGAATGCTGCATTCGTTGTACTATGCCGATGATAACATAAGTATCATGACTGTTTTGTGGCGTGCAATAAATGGTATAAACCTAAAGCGAAGTTACCATTTCTATGACTCTACACGTCATGTTGCCTGTGGTGTACCCTGAACTGTTCTACTGCAACACACACACAGCAACAATCTAAACCAGATAAGACACCCACATCTTGCATTGTAATACCTGGTGTCGATAGAGGTGGTAATTTGACGGCATCCTAATTCCACCCTTATCAATTCATGGTGGCCAGTGTGGGGATCGAACCCACGACATTCGCGTTATCAGCACGACTACAAGACAACATTGCAGTTGCTATTCATCACCTTTGATGAAATTTTTTGAAAGACGCAGCAGTACTGACAGTTGTTGATATTTTGAAACTACCCGGCGCTGCTCGGCGGTATTGAAGTTTGTCTACAAATAGAAGGACAAGTACCGAGCGAATGGATTTCCTGATCTCTTGAAAAGAAGGACAAGTGCCGTAACAACTGTTCCGGTCTCAGAATTACTGTTGCAGATTCAGAAGGTCGAGTTCAGAAGCTGTTTCCTGTCAGAAGCTGTTTCCTGTTAGAAGCTCATTTCCTTTGTCATGGCAGTTTACGAGAGCAGATATGGATCAACGTTGGATCATTGTCCTAAGAATGCTGATCACATCCTGTTCTGAACTGTGCTGACGTTGTGGATACATAGAAGTTAAGTGGCCTGTTTTGTTTGTGAACTGTGCCCTTATGTTCTAACTGAGCCTTCTGTCTATCACATTTTTCGCACTCTTTATATGTTTACATGTTATATGTTATTTGGATTTGTATTTATATGTTTATATTTCAGCGGGTTTTCTCGGTTGGGCGGTGTCTTTCAGTAGAAGATACCACGCCACAGAGGTTCTACTGTTAGCGTTTTCGTTAGGGACTGTGCGAATTTCCTACTGTGGAATTTGCTAGCGACAATCGTTGCTATATCTGTTTAGTTGTGACGAGTTGTGCTTTATTTTTCGTTTTTTGTATATTTTTTTTTTGTTTCTCTCTTTCTTTCTGTTTTTTAGTTTCGATTTCAATTGTTTGTATTTGTAGGTCTCCTCTTTTCTATTATTCAGTTCTTCACGTAAATTTTTGTGTATACACTGTAGCGTCATTTGTTTGTCATATCTTCGCATTCTGTCATCATATTCTTTTTAGTTTCGCTGTTTATTTATTTGACTTATGCGAATGTTTTTCGTATTGTTTGATTTTTGTTATTGTTTACATTGACGTTGATCTTTGTTATTGTTTACATTGACTTTGATCTTTGTTATTGTTTACATTGACTCTGATCTTTGTTATTGTTTACATTGACTTTGATCTTTGTGTTGTTTACATTGTTGGTGACTTTGTTATTGTTTACATTGTCTTGTTATTGTTTGCATAGTTCTTGCATAGTTAGCTTTCACTATTGTTACATATATGCTCATGCACTATTGATCTATAGTGCACTTATCATAACTAGCTGGTGGTTTTTTTCCTTATGCACTATTGTAGTGCAGTTATGATAAATAACTGATGGTTATGCACTGATTTGGGTAGTGCACTGATAATTAAGAGGTGACTTGTGATATTATTGTACAACTGATAATACAAATTGGTGTCAAGTCTTGTTTCCCACAGAGATTGGAGTAAATATAGTAATTATACAAGCACTTTATTAAGTCTTGTTGCTATTAAGATTGAAATAAGATAATTAATTATTTCAGGTTCTGTACTCACATTTTAGACATCATGTCTACATTTGAGTACTTTATTGAGCAGGGTAAAGCCCTTGGGAAGACAGGTGATAAATTAGAAGAATTTGCGACTGTTCAATATGCCAAGGCATTGAAGTCGGAGGAAAAGAAAATGAAAGAACTAACTGAACAAAAGAGAATAGATGCTGAAAATTTAAAACTGCAGATGCAGGTAGATGAAAAGAGATTACAAATGGAAATGGAAAAACAAAAAAGAGAAGCAGAATCTCAGGAGAAGAGACTTCAGGCTGAGGTTGAAAATAAGAGACTTGAAAAAGAAGCTGAAAATAAGAGACTTGAAAAAGAAGCTGAAAATAAGAGACTTGAAATAGAGGCTGAAAATAAAAGATTAGAAAAAAAGTTACAGGCTGAGGCTGAGGAAAGAAAGTTACAGGCTGAGGCTGAGGAAAGAAGGTTACAAAGAGAGTCTGATGAGAGAAAAGCAAAAATGGAACATGAAGAAAAACTCTTAGCTTTGGAGTTAGAAAAGTTGAAGTTATCTAGTAATGCTAATGATGCTAATAAGGTATCATCTGCTAATAAGTCTAATGCTGTTGATTTCAAGCTTAATTTACCAGCATTCAATGCTTCAATTGATGATATAACATTTTATCTAGATAGATTTGAAAGTGCATGTAAGGTGCATAATATAGATAAAACATTATATGTTTATCATCTGTCCAAGATACTTAGAGGTGATGCTTTGACTTTGTTGGGTATGGTAGATGTGCCTGACAAGAACAACTATGAGGTTGTCAGGGCGGCATTGTTAAAGAAGTACCAACTTAACGAAGACGGATATCGTCTTAAATTTAAAAACATGTTACCAGAAACTGGAGTTGAATTCTCAGAATTCATCTCAGGCATACGTCTTACTTTTTTACGATGGGTTGAGCTTTCTAAGACAGAAAGTACATTTGAAGCCCTCATGGACTTACTTCTTAGAGACAAGGTTATGTCTTCTGTTAATGAAGCTTTTCTTTCTTTTCTTCATGAGCGTAAGCCTAAAAATATAAAAGAAATGGAAGAATACTGTAGCCAGTATGTTACTGCACATCCTCACATAACCGTTAGCAACTCTAAGGTAAAAGAAGGTCTGCCAGTTGCTTCGGCAGCACCTTATGGCCCGAATTTTATGCGTAAATTTCAGGGTAGCCAGCAAAATTTCAATAAAAAGAGTAACCGTAATTATGCCCAGAACCATGGTAATCAATTTCAGGGAGATTCTTCTTCCCAGAACTGGAGACAACCTAATATTACACGGTATTCTATTCCCGGTAACTTTAGAAATTTTCATAAAGGTAATCGGTATAGAGGAAAATATTATTTGCAGAGACCTCAATACCAAGATAATAGAGGTTCTCAACAGCATAGAGATGGTAATGACAGTTATGGAAACTGGAACGCAAACCAGGATAAAAATTACAGTAGGGACTTTAATGATAATTGCAGAAGCAATAATGGTCGCGGTAGATCGCAACAGAAGAGAAAAAGATATCAACAGACAAACTCTGTTCAACAAGAATCTCAGGGAGCAGATAAACAGGTTAATAATGATAAAGACCATAATGCTATCGGATGCTCATCTTTTGACTTTGGTAGGGCAAATAAATGTATCCAATGCAGTACTTTATTTGATCCGAAAACCATTAGTACTCTAAGCTGTGGTCATCCTTTGCCCGCTCTTCCTGCTAATGTTGCTCATGATGGGAGAGGTTCTCTTATATTACATAAGGGGCTTGTAAATAGTAATCCAGTCTCGGTGTTGTTTGATTCTGGATGTACTACTGTCGGGGTTAGGCAATCTCTTGTAGATCCATTCTGTGCTACAGGAAAGGTCATCAAATGTGTCACATTTGGTGGCACGTTGGAAAAATATCCTACTGCCATAATACATATTGCTACTCCTTTCTTCACGGGAGAGGTCCACGCGTGTCTACTTCCAAACCCTATTGCGGACCTTATTATTGGTCGTATTCACGGAGTTAGGGAATGTACCCCACAGCAGATTGCTGTTTGGGAAGAGCAAAACATTGAAGCTACCAATACGGTGGTCACAAGAGCACATGCTCTGGATCCACCTCAAACTTCATTAACTAATAATGATGAAGTAAATGAACAAAATAGTCACTTGACTATTACACGTGACTCATTTATCAAATTGCAAGAAGAAGATCCGTCGTTACAAAAATTCTTCATTCTAGCAAAAAAAGGTGATCCTAATCAAAATACTAATAGAAAATCTTGGATTTCTATGAAGAACGGCGTACTTGTACGTATGGTACAAGACTCGACTACATCCACTCATTCACAAATTCTTGTGCCTAAGAGCATGAGGGTGCAAATATTGCAACATGCTCATGACTCGCAATGTGCTGGACATATGGGTTTTTCCCGTACAAAGTCGAGGGTTCTTGCGGCTTTCTTTTGGCCATTTGTGAGCAAGGACATACGAATGTACTGTCGCTCTTGCAAAGTATGTCAGGAGGTCAAATCTAAAGGACCACGACATGCTGCGCCTATTCAGGCTGCTGACATTCCAATTCGCCCTTTTCAAAAAATGGCAATAGATATTATCGGTCCTTTTAGAATTAAGTCGGCTAGAGGGCATCAATTTATTCTTACATGTGTCGATATGTGCACACGTTGGCCAGAGGCAATACCTCTCAAGAGCATCTCAACTGCTGATATCGCAGACGCTCTTTGGCTGATATTTTCTCGCTTGGGTTTTTTCCCGGAGAAATATTGTCAGACCATGGCACTCAACTTATATCAGACACTATGTCACAGGTAATGTCTATGCTACATATAAAAAGGTCTCTCAGCAGTATCTATCACCCAATGTCTAATGGGTTGGTCGAACGTTTAAATAGGACTCTAAAAACTTTACTGGGTAAAATAACTGAGGATCATCCTCAGGATTGGGACAGGGTCTTACCCGCGGCTCTCTTTGCGTATAGAGAGGTCCCCAATGAACATACGGGGTTTTCCCCTTTTGAACTTGTCTTTGGCGCGCAACCGCGCGGCCCTATGTCTTTACTTCACGATCTAATCACTGCCGATAATATTAGCGATGAGACTCAGTCTTCTTATGAGTACGTCATTGCTCTTAGGAAAAAAATCATTGAGGCATGCAGACTAGCAACTTCGTCTTCCGAATTTGCTAAAGAAAAGGCAAGGCAGTTTGCGAATAAGAATAGATGTCTACGACAACTTTGTCCAGGTGACAAAGCTCTCGTCCTACTTCCTTCAAGGGAGAACAGACTTCTAATTGCATGGAAAGGTCCATATGCAATAGTCTCCAAAATTTCTGATGTCGACTATGTTGTCGATATTGATGGAAAGCATAAAACTTTCCACATAAATATGCTCACGGAATTTCATGAAAGACCAGACTATTTGCAGCCTATTTTCCAGGCAACGGACAATTCTCAAGTACCTCATGGTCAATACTCATCGCTGTCAGTTATACAGGATGAGGAAACTACTTTTTCTGATGTCAATCTTCCTCTTTCTATGGTCCCACTTTATTCTACGGAATCTTGGAAAAACGTGACCGTTTCTCCAAATCTTTCCGCTGAGGAACATCGACAAGTTTCTTCGATGTTGCAAACATTTCAGGATGTTCTTACAGACATCCCGGGACACACACATGTCATTGAACATGACATTGTGCTAACTGATCATAATCCTATCAGAGTCAGACCCTATCCAATACCTATCCATTTCCAGTCTCAAGTCGAAAAAGAATTGGATGAAATGATACGTTTGGAAATCATTGAACCATCCACTTCAGCATACTCTTCGTCTATGGTTATTGTTCGAAAGAAGGATAATAACATTCGCATTTGCGTAGATTATCGCAAATTGAACCAAGTTACGAAGTTCGACGCTGAACCTATGCCTTCATTAGAAGAGCTACTCAATAAACTTTCTAATTCTAGATTCTTTACCAAACTAGATTTGTCTAAAGGTTATTGGCAAGTCCCGCTAACTGAACGTGCCAAACCTTTTACAGCTTTTTCTACACCTAGGGGTTTATTCCAATGGAATTTCATGCCTTTTGGTCTTATGAACGCCCCTGCTACATTCGTACGCATGATGCGGCGAATTCTCGCATATCGTACAGATGTCATAGCATATCTAGATGATATCTGTCTATTCAGTGATTCCTGGGAAGATCACTATTTGGGTTTATACGAATTACTGTCTACTCTTCGCGAGTATAACTTGACTGCAAAACCCTCTAAAGCCTTTATAGGATTTAGTGAGATTTCTTTCCTAGGTCATCGTGTTGGTCATGGTCTTTTAAAGACAGAGGACCACAATGTTTCAAAAATACTTAACATTTCGGTCCCTAAGACAAAGAAACAAGTAAGGAGTCTATTAGGTTTGATCCAATTCTACGGACGATTCATTCCGAATCTGTCCTCCATTATGGCACCGCTTTCTACTTTATTGAAGAAAGGGTCGCCTAATTTGATCCGCTGGTCAAAAGAATGTCAATCCTCATTGGACCAGGTTAAAGACCTATTTTCATCTCCACCTATTCTTAGGTTACCTACTATTGAGAAGACTTTTGTTCTTCGAAGTGACGCCTCGTCAACTGGGATTGGGGCAGCACTAATGCAGGAGTATTCTGATACTCTGCATCCGGTGATGTATATCTCTAGGAAATTAAATGCTGCAGAAAAGAATTACTCGGTTTTAGACCGTGAGTTATTGGCTATGGTATGGTCTATTCTGAAGTTACAAAGATTTCTTCTAGGCGCACATTTCATTGTGGAAACCGACCAGAAAGCGCTTACTGCTATTCAGAGTAAAAACTTGAAGAGCTCGAGGTCCACTCGTTATGCCATAGCTCTTCAACCATTTCATTTCTCGGTTCGAGCTATCCGTGGTTCGGATAATGTAATGGCGGACATTCTGTCCAGATGCCCACACGATTCCACATGATTCTTCTGTCATATATATATATTTCCTGATATACAGTCCAATGTTATAATGACATGTTAGGAGATTTTTTTTTGTTCTCACTTTTTTGAGGGGGAATTTATAACATTGTACCATGTAATTATCTAAGAAGGCTTAGTTAGTGATATACGGGCCAAAAGATCACTCGGCCACATTTAAATAAATTATTTTCAGGATTGTATTGAGAGATTTACCAGTTGTCTTTAAGATTTGTGTTATTGATATTTTCGCAGCACATCATTGAAGATGCGAGATTGTGTCCATTGTGGAACTTTGAGTATATCAAGTCCTGTCCTAGATTGGGAGCGGATGATGTCCACATCTTCTTCTATTGAATGTTTTATGTCAACGAAGATCAACACATGTATTACTTATTAGTTACTGATGCATTACATAATGTAATAAAATAGTGCGGTATATTAATATATTACACCGCTATTTGCAACACATTGTATGATATCATAATAATATATTTGATTTCATATATTGGTATGAGAATAATTTGACTTTTATTATGATGTTGCCAGCATTGTGGTTTGTGTTGGTGGCACCTTCCTGGGATATATACGCGTATACTTAGATAAATTTTTCTCTAAGGACCTGGGATATGATCTCAGTTTCGCTCCAAGTGTTGAGCTATTTTGTTAGGTATATCCGCGCATCATACGTGCGTTAGGAGCCTAGATTTTTCCGGCTCCAGGATTTAAAAAAAAAATGTTTCATTTTTTTTTTTTCCCGGGAGGGTGCGGTAATGTTACGCACAAATAATTACTTTTTTCCAAAGTCTTTGTATGATCGTTTTTCGTATGTATGATCATTATTTGACTGAAATGCATGTTATATATATTTTATGGTCAAAGGGACAGAACCCGAAATATCGATACTGCTATTTTTTATGAGTTTACCTCCTCTTGTATAGAGACACGTTCGGTCTATAATGTCTTGAACGAAGCGTGACCATATCTCCTTATTTGGTAGTATCAGTCAACTGTTGTAGATGTTTGAAACCTTTCTTAACGCTTCTGTTCATGTCCATAAAAGGCGCGACTGTGTAAGACTTTTATCTCGAATGTTCTTAGAATCGTCTTATTGTGAACAGCGACTCAGAGATTGTCACTCTGCGCATGTCTCGACTTGGTTGTCGTTTGTTGTTCCGCCCAGGTCGGGCAGTTGAGAAATGGACTGATTAGCGAGCGGACGCGACTGCGTCTTGTGATTCTCTGAGGGAAATACATTGTCTTTGTGAGTTAGTTAGCTAACTAGACTATTTCCCCGTATTATTCAAGCCTGCCTGGAGGCATATGTTCATGGTTGATTTTCCGAAATAAGGTAATTCCTCTTGTATCGAACTTTAGGCTATCATCTAGAGGTTCGTCATTTTGTCGCCTTTTTGCTCGCCTGTGTGATTCAAAATGGAGAGGTACTTTGACTAGGATTAAGTCATCGGTATCTTTATACCTGAACTAGTTATATATCTATGGGTCGCTCTAGACCAACAAGACTATTGTCTGTGTTCCAGGATTCGTTATATCAGAGATCACGTCCAAGTCAGATGGTTAGACTTAGGAAGGTTATAAAGGTCGAGCTGACCTGTAATCCATGTATGCTACTCACGTGCAGACAGTAAACGGACGTATTGTATACATCTGATCTGCTAGCATCAGGAAGGAATAATTATTATTGTCTATGAACATTAAGGATCTGCAGCTGACCACGATTGCAGAAGTTATATGTATTATTTATCAAGCTTCGCTATGATATTTGTTTTCCATACAACTATTGAGTATTGACTTCTACATGACTGTCAGTTAACATGAGTTTGAATGCTGCATTCGTTGTACTATGCCGATGATAACATAAGTATCATGACTGTTTTTTGGCGTGCAATAAATGGTATAAACCTAAAGCGAAGTTACCATTTCTATGACTCTACACGTCATGTTGCCTGTGGTGTACCCTGAACTGTTCTACTGCAACACACACACAGCAACAATCTAAACCAGATAAGACACCCACATCTTGCATTGTAATACCTGGTGTCGATAGAGGTGGTAATTTGACGGCATCCTAATTCCACCCTTATCAATCTCCTATTTTTTTTGCCCTTATCCGAGAAGGCTAGGCATCCTATCTCACTACCCAGGGGATCGGAAAAGGGGGGGGGGGGGGCGGGGGGGGGGGGGTGGGGGGGGGGGGGGGGGGGGGGGTGGGGGGGGGGGGGGGGGGGGAGGGGGGGGTGGGGGGGGGGGGGGGGGGGGGGGGGGGGGGGGGGGGGGGGGGGGGGGGGGAGGGGGGGGGGGGGGGGGGCGGGGGGGGGGGGTCAGTAGACTGGTTCTGAAAAAAAAATTACTACAGACATAAAATAGGTGGCCATATTGAGAATAAAGCAGACATGTCCTTCAAGAATGCCAGCTCCTGTTGGCATAGACCTCACCTACTTCCTCGAAGGAGAAACTACTTAGTGATAAGTGAAGACTAAGACCGGCTGCCCATTTACGAGAGGGCATCCATTATTTGGTGATATGAGAGCAACTTTCTTCGGATGACTAGTTATTTAGTAGGTCATCATGTGTTATACATTCTTAACTATAAGTCAGTCTGTCGTATTTTCTCTTCTTTGTAGTTTCTGATGGTTTTGTATTTATTTTGACTTCAAAAAGGCCATATTAGTTAGTATTTTGGTATGTTTACTCTACCATAGCCGCTTCAGTCATAACTATGGGAATGCGCCTCTGAGGTGACAGCCCGCAGCTGCTTATTTTCCTGGTGTTCCTTTCAACATTTTCTTCTCCCCTCTTCTGCTTGCCGTGAGAGCTTCTTTGCGTCCAATCTGAGGTGGTGCCATAGAGAGCATCGCTACTTTGTGCGATCATCAGCTTCATCCTCCCAGGTTGCTGGTTTTATGTCCATACCCTCATGTCCCTCTTGCACAAATCTTTGAACCTCAGCTGCGGTCACCCAGTTGTTCTTTTTTCAGTTGTCTGTAGAAGATATCTTTCAGATATTTACTCTAGTGATTTAGTAAACCAACATAAATTCATGTGAGTATATTTAACCTTCAGGATTAGTCACACTGCCCCATGTCATTCCTGGGGAATCTCAGGTGAGACAAAGACAGGACAGGACAACTACACCCTCAGGTATGTCGTAACAAGGTGACTAATGTGAAGTTGTACATGAGGCTGGCAACCTCACCATGTAAAACTTCTTCTTCTGCGTTGGTCCTGAAAAGGACGTTTGTTACGTTGTGTTGCTGTTTACAGCAAAGCTGCGATATTTGCGTCTTTCGGCCTGACACATCCGGTTTCAGCAAGGCATTTTTGGGACCCCAGGTTAGCCTTCCCTCTTCTATCCCTACTCTCTCTGCCAGACTGCAATGAAGCAGCCTGTTTCCAGGACCACCACTTGGAGGTGGAGTAGGGTCTTGGTCAGCTCTGGTTCGCTGACCCTGACGCAAGCAGTCAAGCTATGGGTCGCTGACTGCATTTATTACTGTTGCTGCGTCTTCGCTCCCAAACCATGTAAAATTATTTCTACAGAAATCACTGCTGCAAGAGTACATGAGAGTGCTTGGTGCAGGTCTCTGCAAGAGGACAGCTGCAATGGGGGTTCCATACTCCGTAGGGAGCTAATTAGCTTATTGCTAACCCTTTGCATTAAGAAAGAAATCTCCTTGTTCTGTTCTTTCATTTATTGTGCATAAGCACCCCAAGGAGCATAGGCCTTCACAAATTCAAGCTGTCCCCCTCTCCTATGATTTCTGCTCAAGGTCTTTCCATGTCTTTGTTATCTCTTTCATTTCTGTCTCCAGTTCTCTTCTCTGTGTGTTTTATTCTTGGTAATAAAAGACAACAAATTACAGTTTCCTTTGCATTACAGTAGAAATTAATTATTTCTGTTGCATTTGAACAGAACCTATTATTTCTTTTTCATATAATCAAAACATTTCATTGTTTTTTTTTTTCTTCTTTGCATCAGAGAAAATAATGTCAATTCATTCATTATCTCTCAGCTCCCCAAGGATTACAGGCCTTCAGTAAACTAATGCCAGGTGCTTACCACATTCCATCACCTTAATCTCTTTCCATGTTTTCCTCATCTTTTTAATTTTGGCCTCCAGCAGGGATGTGGAGTTGGCCCAAAAAATGTCTGACTCTGACTCCTGAAATTTTACATGTCCGACTTCCCGACTCCGACTACAATTTTGTATTAGTCATTTGGCATAAAAGTCTGGACATTTTTTCACCAACTCTAACTCCACTAAAAAAATTACAGACCCTCCGACTCCACAGTCCTGGCCTCCAATTTATTTCCTTATGCGTTTTTTGGTCTCCCTCAACTTCTCCTACCATGGAGATTCCAAAACAGAGACTGCCTGGAGTGTGGTCCGCCAATTTATTTTTTTTCCTTGTAGGAATTTTGTGACAAGCCTGTGATAATGTGAAGCTCATAATATTTTTCTTGATTGAAACAGGAAAGGAGAAAGCTGAAGGCCATGTTTCCGGACAACCCATTCAGAGATGAAGAAGAGTGCCAGATCAACCTTCGTTGCTTTCAGCAGTACATCATGACAGGCAATCTTCCGTCCCGTTCAGATGACCTCTACCCGTTACCTCACAGAGCCTATGAGGGCCAGGCCAGGAGAGAAGCCTGCAGCAAACAGAATCAGAATGTTCTAGAAAAGGTAGAGAGTAATGTGCATAGTATCTCTAAAGGGAAAAAGGCCAGTTGCCACCACCGACACCATCACCACCACGGCCACCATAAGAAGCGGCAGCATGCTTTAGGCAAATCTGCGGAATCGGATGCAAGTATTGCATGAGCTGTACAGTTCCTGCTTTTCTTCATCCTCGGAAGCCTTATGCACAGAGTGGGCCAAATATAACTCCGGTTTTTGTAACCCGCAGTATTCAGTTTCAGCTGATTTTCAATCTTTTTTTATTTTTTATTTCTAACTCCATATTCAGAACACTGCGTCCCTTATTTATAAAGTGTTGTCAAATGTCTTCACTAAACTTTAATTTGTAACTTCATTTTATAGTTTCTTAAGTTTGCTGATCATTTCACTTCTGTTTTGTTTTTTGAAAGGCGGTTAATATTATCTAAAATTTAGACCATACTGTTTCTTTCATAAATTATTGTTTAATTTTGTCATGGACAATTTAAGTATATCAACTTTAGGGTACTGGTCTAGAAAGCGGGCCCCAGACTTTTTCCGAAACGAAACACAATTTACGAAATGGTAAACGAAATATGTATCGTATGAGGAAATAAAAAGTCGGATTCGCGTTTTCAAAAACCTGAACTTCCGGGGCCCGCTTTCTAGACCAGTACCAAATTTAGTTTAAGAGTCATCAGGTATGCAAGTTGAAGTAATCTTTGACTGTGGACATTATTTTCAAAACCTTCATAGAATTTGCAAGTAGGATAGACAAATAATAAATTAGATAAGATTATTGTAAATGGAGAACATTTATAGTTGTAGGTATGGTAGATATAGAAGGGTATGGTAGAGAATAGTATAGTAGGGTAGACAGAAAATTGCATGGTAGATAGAATTATAGGTAGAGTAGACATAGAGTTGTACGGCAGACAGAGAATTATAGACAGGGTAGACAGAGTTGTAAACTCTAACAGCTAGTTTTATATGATGATGTTGTCAGCCCCATGTATAATCTCATATTAGTCACATCTTGCGTAATGCCTGAGGGTAGCAGGCCTATTCTTTCTTTGACTTCTCAGAGAACCCAATGAGTTTTACCTGATGAGTTGCGAGCCCTGTGTCCAGTCTCATAGTAGTCACCCCATTCTTATCTCCTCAGAGGGCCCCGGAAACACATGGGGCACTTGTCTGTATACATGATGACATTAAAACATTCCCTAACTGCTGATAGTGTGGTCCAATTACCACAACATCTTTAATACTTCAACATCAGCCCTGATATAACCAATGAACATTGTATCTAGGCATGTCCTGCCAAAATGATGCAAGGCTCCTGACTAAAAAACAAAGAAAGAAAAATCAGAAAACAGAACATTAAAAAAAAAAAAAAAAATTAATGTAGGGTAGGGAAATTTTCTTCATGGTTGCTTTTGTTTGTATGCCTAAGGTGTGGTACATATGTCCTGTTAGTAACTGTAACGTTCTTCAAGTATCGAGCTGAAAGGTCTAGGTGATCATGGCTATCCACAATGTTTTGTCCCTCATGTTTGTGGTATTGTGTAACTTCTTTAGTTGATGCTTTCCCATGTTGTTTATTAAACAGTAACATCTCACTTTGTCATCCTCTGTCAGTTCATCCTTCAGTTTTACCTGTTTTCTTCTCAGAACATGATAGGGAAACTGGACTACCTCTTTCAGATAGATGCAGTGATTTTTTTCTGTTCACATTGACTTACTGGATATTTTAGCCCTAGTAGGATTTTTAACATTCTTGTGTTAAACCACATCTCTGTAGCTTTCGTTGTTTGCTAATCAATGTCCATGGTTTTCTTCAACACAACGCTGTGGCTTACCTCCATAGGTAAAAGTGTTGCATATTAAGGCTTTTACATTTTTCTGGAATGCAGTGTATTTTGACTATTCTCATCGTTATTCATGGGGTAAGTGGAGATGTAGTGGGTGTTGGTTGGCCAGAACGTATGGAGCATTCACAGCATGCTTGCCCATAAAGTGTGTATTATCCTAACAGAATAATCAATAATATCCTGGGGTCCAGTAGTCCATTTTGTGAATACAGCTGGACACTTTACATCAAACAATGTCCTCTCTAATTTTTTTATGTTAATATTTTATTTGTTTTTTTATTTTAGTAGCAGCATATAGTTTTTAATTGGAGCTGTTTTGTTCCTGAAAACATCAATGCAATATTTTTATTGTTGTTTTTTTCCTGCATTTTCTTGAATTCCTGTTATCTTATGTACTACTTGTCATGTACATTTGCACTGGGCTTTTTGCCGCTGTAGAACTCTTTCAGAAATATACCAAGCTATATTAGTTTTACTAATACATACATAACAAGAACACGTGGTTCAAGCTATAATAACACTGAAACATTTGTGTGCAGTGATGAATAATATTTTGAGATTGGAGGTATGTACAAACTGTCCTTGACTATGCAGGGTTTTTTTTTCTGACACTCCCATTGTAAGTTGGGATGGTTGCAAGTCAGAAATCACTATATACTACATGAACCATAAAGATATGTTAACAGTTACTATCCTTGAATGCTAAAATGTGTAGGTCAACTTTGTTATGTTTTAAAAATAAATTTTCTCTTTGTTGCTAGTGGAATAATACAGTGTATAAATTATAGCATAGAGTAACATAATACAGAATACAAATTATAACGTAATAGTATTATTGGGATGACCGTCATACGTACCAGGGGTCTTAAGTCGCATATATCATACGATGAGAACAGCCTTAGTGTGTGCCTGCGTGTGTGTATGTATATATATATATATATGAAAAGGCTTTTCATGTGCGGACAGAAAATCACTTTGGAAATTAACACGGCATTCTGGAGTCTCCCTGAAGATCATTAACTTAATTAAGAAAACTTATGAAGACATAACATGCAGAGTTCTTCATGAAGGACAACTTACAGAACCGTTTGAGATAAGAACTGGAGTGCATCAGGGGTACTTGTTGTCTCCATTTCTTTTCTTACGAGCAATATATTGGGTTATGAAATAATTGACGACACACAACATAAAAGTAACCCAGTGGAACCTGACTAAACAGCTTGATGATCTAGATTTTGCAGATGATAGCTCTTCTGTCCCATATTCAGATGCAAGACAAAATGAAAATATTCGATGAGAGGTCACAGCAATTGGGTCTGAAAATACACAGGGAAAAGACAAAGATAATGAGAATAAATGCAAGAAATGACAACAAGGAACTCCGCCTAGGCCAGTCCCAAGCCCGGCTGAAAAAGGAGGGGGGGCGACCTGCATGGAGGCCGTAAGGAGGCAGCCCCTCCGTCATGCAAAGGCACAACAGGCCAATCACCTGTTTGCCTTAAAAGATGATTACAAGAAACGCAAGAGAGAAAACCGGACTGATTATAAAGGCAACGAACTGGAACAGACTACGGACTACGACTTATGGAACATGGAACACAAGGAGTATAAATGGGAAGGAAGAAGAGCTAGTGGTAGAGATGAGGAAAGCAAATGTGAAGATTAGGTCTTGAGTACTTCGGTTTGCTTGGAAGCCACACTGGACCTCATCCATTTGTGGCTCAGCTAGGCGTCTGAGTCTCTGCTTCAGGATTCTAGAGTAGATTTTACCTATCCATCACCAACGACTTCTTTCATCTCTTGTTCCACAGGCACTTGTCTGATTCGTGTCATCAGTTCCACATTAGTGACCTTGTCACACCTTTTCAATCCTTCTATTCTAACCAAGCACCCATTTATGAAAGTCTGTAGCTTTTTTGTTGTTTTTGTTGTTGTTCTCCATGCTTTAGAACCACAATAGGACCGACTTGACATTTGAGTTGAAGATTCTTATTTTTGTGTTGGACTTGATTTCTGTTGATCTCCATATGTTTCCCAATGCAATGAAAGCTTCTCTTGGTTTTTTTTTAATTCTTATTTTTATATCATTGTCTGTCCCTCCAACTGTCTATATTGCTGCCAAGATATGTGTAAGATTCTACATCTTGTAGTGGTGTTTCTTCAAGTTTGGCCTTGTTGTCATTACTTACTTACTTGTTCATTCCTCTTCTACCGTGAGGTGTAAAGGTTTGGAAGAGAGAGCGCCATACTGTCCTATCGGTTGTCTTCCTCCTGGCCTGGTTCCAATCTAGTCCTCGGTCCTTCAAAGATTGCCCAATGTTGTCCTCCCAGCGGACTCTGGGTCGTCCTGGGGGTCTGGATCCCTGGCTCTTAGTTTCCCATGCTTGTCGTGTTAGCCGATCTTCTCCCATTCTGCAGACATGGCCAAACCATCTTAGTTGGGACTGTTCTACTTGAGTCTGCAGGGGTTGGGTTATTTAGGCCTTGATGCATCGTCTGGTTGTGAACCATGTCTCTTCTTGTTACTTCAACCATCTTCCTCAGATACCTCATTTCTGATGTTTGGATCTGGTTTTTGTGAGTTGTAGTCACTGCCCATGAATCAGACCCATATCGGACTGGGACATAGGTAGAGCGGTATACAGCCATCTTCGTCTTCTTACCAACTTCTCTTTTGCTGAGGAATCCTCGATTTATGGCCTGAAAAAGTCTCCCAGCTTCTGCTCTTCGGGTAGCCAACTCTTCTGTGCAGCTCCAAGGTATTTAAAGTGGTTGATCTGCTCCAGGACCTGTTCTCCCAGCTTAATCTGCTGCCTTTTTTCCTCTCGTGATATCAGCATGGTTTTTGTTTTAGAGCTGCTTATGACCACCCCTCTCTTCTCCAGCTCTTGCTTCCAGACTTGCAGGTTGGATTGGAGATGTGCCTCTGATTTAGCAATCATGGCAACATCATCAGCAAATGCCAGCTCTGAAATACAGACCTGTCTCATCTTCCAGTACCCCACTGAATACTTTCTTGTCCTCTCCTTACATGCCTTGATGACATCATCCATGAGGAGTATGAAAAGATAAGGTGACAGGATATCACCTTGTCTTACACCATCCATGGTCCTGAACTCTCCTGACTTATGGTTTGCTGTCCTCACAAAATTTCTGCAAGACTTGTAGAAGCTCTGTATAGCATGAAACAATGGTGCTGGAATGTTCTTCCTTGCCAAACAGTCCCAAAGTTTGCTCCAGGGGATCTTGTCAAATGCCTTTTCCAGATCTAAGAAACAAAGATGGATCTCACTCTTATACTCAAGGGCTTTTTTGCTGTCTGAGTGTGAAGATTAGGTCTTGAGTACTTCGGTTTGCTTGGAAGCCACACTTGATCTCATCCATTTGTGGCTCAGCTAGGCGTCTGAGTCTCTGCTTCAGGATTCTAGAGTAGATTTTACCAGGGACACGGAGAAGGAATATGTCTCTATGGTTTCCACGTTGTCGGTTGTCACCTTTTTTGAAAATCATGTTATGATGGCAATCTCCCAATCGTTTGGTATGGTCTTGTTGCACCAAGCTGCCTGTAGGACCCTCAGGAGGTATAGGTCGCCAGCTGCTCCCATGTACTTAACCATTTCTGGTGTTATACCATCATGCCCTTCTGCTTTGCCCATCTTGATTTTCTCCAGTGCTGCCTTCAGCTCTTCCATCTTTATGACATCTTCAACACCATTAGTTTCCTCTTCTGTGCTAGTTGTTATCATTTTGATGCTTGATACAGCTGTTGTATGCGTTCGGGGTCTTTATATTTATATGCTTGCATGGGTAAGAGTGGCACGATTTGTGAATGTTATTATTGTTGCTGACTTAATTACTATCAGCTCTGGTTGAGCTTACAGGTGGCCAACAAATTGTGGATCGTAAAGATAGACCAAACAGTGTTACTCAAAGAACATCGTACAAATGGTGTAGTCATAAAGTTTGACTAACTGGAACAAGATGTACGCAGGATTCATGGCTCAACATGGACGATACATTTATTTGTAGACGCAATACAGATTCAATCATAGTAGTAGCAGGCATCATCAATAACGTAGGTAATTACATCGAGGCATCATGGTGCATAGCATTCTTATATATATCTTGATCATGTACTTGATCGACATTCTAGATAACGGCCGACCTCTCAAGGACGGTGATGAACGTTATGGCAAATAGTTCTATCATGGCTTTTTTCATTATGGAGCTTGTCTACAACGACGGGTTTTGTGGAGTAACCCTTTAAATACATTGAAGAATAATCCCGATAAACTTCGGTAAGACTCTGGATCCCACTAGCAATACGTCATGTCATGTGTATTGAAGTTCAGCCAGATCTCGGCAAATGATAAAAATATCATAATAATTAACATACAAACGAGCCCTGTATTGGCTAACGTGAATACTCCTTACCAGGAGACTTTTACTAACTTCATGACTGCTTCCCATAATTTGGGTAAGGCTTACAATCAGGTTCATCCACAGACGACCGTCTCAGATCATCGCCATTAGGCATATCTCTACATAACGTAATTGTTCTCTGCCAACAACCGAGCGCACCTGTTTGCGCTTCTGTGTTCAACATAGTGTATGATAGCGCGTAAATAATTAATCATATATATTTTCTTAGATGTGCTCAACATTTAAATTGCACGCGCAAAAAGGACTTAACAATATATATATATATATTAGATTAGGCTTAATCATCTGCGATGGTTTTTAAAATTTTGTGTGTACTTACTTGCTTCTGGCCTACTTCTGTGTATGTATCTGTCTTTTCCAGGGTTTTTTTTCACATATTCTCCCAATAGATAAAGTTTCACTGTGTGTTTTAGAATTGCTTACATATTTTTAATATGTCCAAAGTGTGATGGAGTGACTGTCATGTGTATTTGCCATCTCATATTGAGAAAAGGTTAAGAAGAAGAAAAAATGTAGTTATGGATGTGTTCAAGCAGTATTTTAACTAGTCAAATGTGTGGTAACCTCCGTTGTGGACATTGACTATTTGTCTAAAGGTGTATGGCTGGGACATATTTTATCGCTAAAGTATTCAAAACAGCCAGTTTGTCCTTTGTTCTGTTTAACTCCAGGCTGATTTAAGCATGCTGTTTATCATTTTGTTTTTGTTGTTGTATAGGAGTCTCTTCTTATAGCTGTCAGATGCCTTTAAGTATGACCTTCACCTTGATTCAGCTAATGCATGGTCCATTCACCAAACCCCCTTCACTGTTTTATTCTGTAGTTTGACACTTTGTGTTGTTACTGTACAATTTTACCTTTCTTGTTGTAAATGGAAGAATTCTTTGCAGCTCATTTTATCTTCTGTGTACTCTGTTAACTCCTGCCATACTCTTGTGCTAATAAACAAGGGAAATAACCACTGTATTGTGTAATATAATGTGGTGGTGGCCAAAATGTAATGTCTGCTTAGAGATGTCATGGGTTAAAGTTGTCTGAGCTAGGTCAGTGTGTACAGTAAATGTAAGAACTAATTCACCTGATGTTGATGGTGGCGGCTGAAAACATAACAATGATTAATTATTGCTAGACAGCGGTTATATCATATAAAAGTTTCTATGATAAATCTAGGACATTATCATCAATAAATATAATGTCTTATGTGGATAAAATAAATAATACAGTGGATAATTTAGCATTGATGATAGATAATTTGAGATTAATGCTATCTGGGGAATTATATGTAAGTGTAAAATCTTATTCAGGTAATTAGATGTGTGAACTGCTGATAATGTGGATGCTTGGTAATTGATGCTAATTATACAGACTTATTGTTATTAAAGAATTTATGAGGTAGACTGTAATCATATAAATATAATAACTTAGTTCTTTGAGATGGAAGAATGTATTATTGGGTTAGATACAGTTAGTTATGCAGATGGATTCCTTAGCAGTTTGTTATTGCCTTTTGCTGATGAATGTGTCACAACAGTTATTGCTGAAGTTTATTGTACAGGATAACATGATGGATCTGAAAATTAAAAAAAAAAATTTTCTGTTATTAAATTTAGTTTGCTTCAACTGAATAGTTTTCTTTTTGTTGTAAATATAGGTATAAAATTTAAGAAAAACGTACAAACTGTAAGTTTACTAAAGTTATCAAAATACTGCTTATGACATTACGGAATATATCTTTTTAAAAAGCAGGTGCCAGGTATGATAACTAATAGCAGTTTGTATAATAAAAGTCAATTTTTGTTATGTATTCTAGCAGTGGAGCAAAGAAAATCAAATGCTAGATCTTATTAACACATTAACTACCGCAAGCCGCTGTCAGCGGCTCACAAAATAAACACATTTGGACCACAAGCCGCTCCGAGCGCCAATCTAATTTTAGTAATAAAACGAATGAAAAATGTACTGAAACACTTTCTGATCTGGTTCGAGATTTTAAGTTGCCACTGGAAAACAAATTCCCAAAGCATGGTTGTTGTAGAACACTGGAAAATTGATATTATGTTCATATTTTTCAGTGTTTTGGGTTATTTACCGAATCGTGCAAAACTGTTTACCATGGCAACTAGTGATAGGACTACAAAAAATGCATGTACATCTCGACTAACGGCTGAATAGGATAGAAACGTGTTTCAACAATTGACTGATAGATCTAGCGACGAGGACAAGAGTGAAAACGGTGTGCACATTGATTGAAATTGTGATTTTGATAGAGATGGGGCGCAAGCAGTTATAATTGTGAAAATATTGCAAGTCCTCGGCCATCGGAGGGCTGTTAAATAGCAACAACCTCTGTTAGAGTTACAAACGGTGCTTATTGTAATAATACAATTCATTTATCTTTAAAATGACGTGTAATTCATAAAAATCTGTAAACAATTACGAAAACTACAGCTTACTTTGTGCAAACACCTAAAGGATGAAAATGGGAAAAAAATTTAATTCGGCCACAGTGTGTTTTTCAATTCGGTAGTTAATGTGTTAAATTAGTGTTGGTTTCTGAACTCCCAATTTACATAAAAATAATTTCTAGAGATATGCATGCAGTGTCAAGGTCTTCCAGCAGAATTGGTGTGGAGCATGCTGGGTATTTTTTGTTCATCTTAATTTCTTGTTTCTTTTCTATCTGGACCAGAACTCCAAAAATGATGAGAGTACAGAGAATAATACTGAGACCAGCACAAACAATGACAACCAGCCTGACAGGGCGGGGCAGCAGACTGATCACAATGAGGATAGCAAAAGCAGTTCAACCAGCCAGGAGGAGGCTGAAGAAACAGAGCCTGAGTCATCCGTAGCCCAGCCTGATGGCAATGGAAATGATGGCAGCTTCAGTGCGGCAAGTTCCTGATGCTGTGGAGGAGATAAATTAGACAGCCACTAACTTCAGATAGCAAGTCTCCATTGTTGATGCAATGTTTGCTTCAGGATCAACTCATATCCCACCATCTGTGTGTCTTCAGAATCAAAACCTGGTCACATTTTGTTGTATATGTGTGCGGATGGAGAATTGTATGTTCTTGACAATAGTCTTTTTTTTAGTGTCACTAAACCACAGTCAGTGTTGGTTTTTACTATGGTTCTTTCTTATACATGACCCTGAATAACATAACACTGTATTATTTTTGTATAGGTTTTGTTAAATATGTATTATCAATTTTTGTTAATGTGTTGGTCATAATTTTTTAAATGCCCATATTTATTGTTTTTAACGCACAACGGACAGTGAGAAGTTGGTGTCTATTGCAGTTTGCTTTTTATATTTTTGTTTAAAAAAAATATGGTGCTATGCTCACATTGAAATTAGGACATGGTCTTAATAGCAGAGTTTAAGAAGCCATTAGTCGCCTTG
The DNA here is from genome assembly GCA_024509875.1 of Oreohelix idahoensis. Lineage (NCBI taxonomy): Eukaryota > Metazoa > Mollusca > Gastropoda > Stylommatophora > Oreohelicidae > Oreohelix > Oreohelix idahoensis. Next base: position 113,404 of record JAMPIV010006083.1, read on the forward strand.
AGTTGCTTAAGAAAGGAAAAAAAAAAGATGAAATGTGATGTGGGGAGAACCCATCATGTGCAGCAAATAAAAAAATGTGTAGGTTTGACTCATTTCGTATAGGTTTAACCCGTCTAGTTTGCCCCCCCAAAAAAAGAAAGTAAAATAAAGTGTGGGTTGAATTCATCTAATGCAGCAAAGAAAACAGAATGATGTAGGTTAAATCCATCTTGTGCGGCAAAAAAAAAATGTTTTTTGTAAAGCTCGTCTGGTATAGATGGATCCAGAACAGAACCAGTACTGGCAAACATTCAACTAGCTTCAAAGACCTTTCTTTACCGTCGATGTATGCTAGCCTTGTACGGGGAAAACAGTCGAGCTCTAAAAGGATAACCACAAAGTAAAATCTGGTGTGGGTTGAACCCATCTTGTTTGCCTCAAACAAAGAGAAGTAAATTGCGGTTTGGGTTGAATTCATCTCATGCAGCATCTCAGATGTTCAGATTTCCTCTTTCCTTGTGTAGTGGGGGGGGGGGGGGGGGGGGGGGGGGGGGGGACGCTGTGAGAATACAAAGATATAAAAAACAACTACTGCCTATTGCATGGAGCTGGCCACCTCATCATGTTAAACACAATGCTACAGAAACCACCGGTGCCAGAGCATATGAATCTTTCGATGCAGGCTTCTTGTAATGGGACCAGCTGCATTAGACCAAAGGGGACCTCCTGGACAGAGTTTAAGAAGAGTACCTGAAATATAAATTTACAGAGATCATTGTTCAAATGATGGATGATGATTATATGACTGGCCATATTTATGTCAGTGCTGCAGACTTTTGAGCCTGTCGGCCTCATCATGTGTAACTGATTGCTACAGAAACTACCAAATAAATAAACATATAGATAAGTAGCAGGTACTTAACAAGACAGTTAACATTTTTCCAGTCATGAATTAATGATTAAAACTGGTATAGGAATATGCAGTTTGGATCTTACACATTATCACTGAGGTACCAGTGTGTAGTAACAATAATAGAATGGTCTGCACCATTCCAGGCAAACTCCAGTTTGATTCTGCCCCAACTCTCTGTGGAATCAGTTTCCTAAACTGTAGGGAATGATTTTATGTGATTTATCAATTATTTTCTTTGCCATCTTTTCAATGCACCACACAAAAGTGTTATTTTAAAACTACCTAAGGTAAAGAAATTTATTTTGAAGTGTTGTAAATTGAAACCAAGGAGCAGTGAAAAGAATTGTATGTGATTTTACCTCTGCGAAAGCATACATGACTGCCAGTTTTTTTCTTTAATTTTTGTTTTGTTTTGTTGTTGTGACTTTCAGGTAATGCCACTCCTGAAACATAGCAATCTAAACTAGTTTTTTGTTGCATGCTTCAGTCTTTACATGTGACAGCTTATGTTTTGTGTAAAAATATTTTACACAAGGACAGTAAACACATAGATTTTACACTGTAGTGTTACATTTTTGCACATACACTTCCTGTATTGTTTTGTCATATTGTTGCAGTTGACACCTAGCAGTCTTCCTTGTGTTCTGTTTCTTTGTCCATTGTGTCATCTGATTTGGACAAATTATATTTATTTTTGTTAACAGTTATGCACTTCCCTTTGCAGCAACACCTTGGTAACTAACATTTTGTTAAAACTATAATATTGCTTGTAATGTTTCTTGTATTTCTTGTTTTAATATAGCAGTACTGTCAGATGGTTTCCCTTCACCTGTGGGAGCATATGACATCAGCTGTAGCTTTCTAGTATGCCCTGCCTTGAATACATTTGTTTGTCTTCCAGCAATTTCCTAGTTTCATGATGTCATTTTCCGGTTTCATTCCTCATTTTTAAAAGGCAGTAAATGTTGTGTTTGTCTTATTCATTACTGGGTTCCAGTTTAGAAGACTAATTATCAGTCTAGTGCAGAATTAAATGGATTATTTTAATCTGCGTTTATTTTCCATAATAAATAAAATGTAAAAATAAAATGTCTAGAAATTTTACTGTAGATGCACGGTATATGATATAGAACAGCTCATGTCCACGCTTTTTGCCTTTTATTTCATTTGTACACACACAGTGCGTATTAATTATGTACTGTCTTCTTGTTTAGGTCTCTAATGATTTACATTTAAAACTTAAGATACCTGAACCAAGTGTTGTTTCATTGTAAAAGTGCATAGAAATGACATGGAACCTTTAGTATCATATAAATGGTGTTACAATGTATTTTGTTCCTTAAGAAATAGGCTTTGAGTAGTTTGCTCACAACAGTAGAGAGTTGCTTGTTGTTGTCATGTACTGCCTTTTGTTTCTTTTATAAATCTGACTTGAGAAATATACCGACTGTTTATACCAGGGGTCGGCAACCCAGGAGCTTTTAGGATCTACCATAAGTAACACTGAACCCTCTAAAGATCTACCATGTGCGTGAGGTGAGGGAGTGAGTGAGAGAGAGAGAGAAATTCTAGGGGGGGGAGGGAATGTGGCATGATGAACCTTACAAAGAAAAGATCCCTTTCCTATCTCAGGCAGTTCACGAATGTATTTTAGTAGCTAGCTCGAGATTTTTCATTGGGAATGCGGAAAAAAGGTACCTTTGATCCCGGGGACACAGTGATTTAAAATACCGGCGCGGGGGAGGTCTAGTACAGAATTTTCCTAGTTTTAAAAGTGTGTATCATTTTTTTTTTTTTTCTGCCACAGTCAGCTAAAGATTTACCAAATCATCCATTGGGATCTACTAGTAGATGCCATTACTTTAGCAAGTAAAGTCTGTCAGGGTGGGAAATGAACTAGAGGAAATTGTAGCTGCCAGCCATGGCAGGGTCAGCAATAACATTAAAATTACATGTTTATATTAAAAATAATCTTTATTTTCTGCTATTGCCCAATGTTGAAAATATAAAAGTTTTATAATTAATAAAACAATTTTTAACACAAATTTTTGAAAAATTTAGTCACACATGTACTATTCTCTAAAACTGGCATTTCATAATTAATTGAAAATGTTACCATTTCATCGTTGTCATAATGTAGCAACATAGACTACATAAAATGCAACTATATGTTATTGTCTGGGTTATTGTATTAAGTTGCCCACCTGTAAAAGAATATAAGTTTCTTGTCTATGCAACTGACACATCACACCTGTTTGAATCACGTCATGCCCACGTGTGATGCTGTACATAAACCCTTTAGGTTTTCATAACTTTTTGAATTTCTGAATTTTATATAAGAAGTCGAGGCCCTGTATTCTTAACAGTTTGAATCGTTTATATTGTGCAGTTATGATGTATAAGTGTACTGTAAATGTAATTGGCATGCTTCATGCCGTCCTGCCGTTCCAGGGGATCTCTGAAGAGACAACGAAAGAACAGGATTACTGCACCCCCAGGCATGTCACCCCCAGGCATGTCACCCCCAGGCATGTCATACAAGGCGACTAATATGAGGATGTCCATGAGGTTGGCAATGTCATCGTTGCTGCACAAACCGCGGCAGGAGCATGTGAATGCTTGGTCCAGGCTTCATGCAAGGGTACTAGTAAGAAGAAGAGCTGGCATAAGCGACGCTCATGTTTTAAAATGTAATTCATGAAATGTTTTCTATTCTTTTCTACCATTTGTCACTGCACATAGTTCTGGGTTATGATAATGCCCTGAACCTTTTTTTTTTTTTAAAGCTCAAGTGGGGAAATCTGACATTTCCCAGCCTTATGCATTTGTGATGCAAGCCCTTGAAAATCATATCATTGGGTATGAATTCAATAAAAAGAGAGAAATTTTGCACTTTGAAGCTTCAACTTGTTTTCATTGTTTGAATCGACTCCATTCCACAGACATGATTTTTGTGTAATCTTTGTCATTGTTTACCTGTTAATTCTTTATATCAGTTTGTGTGTTGTTATTCAAGTTCTGGCCTTCTGTCATATCAGTTTCTATATTGTTAGTCAATTACATAACTTCTATCATATTAGTTTCTGTTGTAAGTCAATTTCCAGCTTCTATCATATCATTTTCTATGTTGTAAGTCAATTTTCTCACTTCTATCAGTTTCAATTTCCTAACTTCTGTCATATAATTTTCTATGTTGTAAGTCATTGCCTCATTTCTGTCATATCATTTTCTATATTGTAAGTCAAATTCCTAAATTCTGTCGCATCAGTTTCTGTCTTGGTTGTTCAATTTCTATGTTGTAAGTTTTCTTCATGGATAGTTTCTTCATATTGTGCCTTCTATGAGTTCCATATAGATATTCCTACTCCTGTCAGTTATGTATATTTTTCAACATTCACTCAAAATTTCATTCATTATTATATGTCATTTAAGGATGATTAATGTCCTAGACTTGTATTTTTGATGAAGTGTTTTATCATTTGTTCTTTGAATATATGTTTTGTTGGTGACTTCTAAACATAATTAAGAAAAATAGTTGAGTTGAGAACAACAAACTAGAGACTAAAAGGGAACATTATCTTCAGTTTAAGCTCAAAGCATGAGTTGTTTATATCTGTGTAGGAACAGCTTTCATAAATAATTTTCAAATATTGCAGATAGTAAATTATTCATGAAAACAGGCAAATGGTAGACACCTGTAAGACAGAAAGAAGGAAGTCAGTAGACAACCTAAAAGCAACTGAAGTGATAGGCCTTCCTGAGATTTGAACCCGGGACAGTCTGAATGGCACTGTCATCTTACCGCAAGAGTGAACTGTGACAGGACAGGTGGCCTGCTAAGAACCCCATGGGTCAAGTGTCCTGTTGCTCAAGCAGCGAAGCAGTAGCACCACTTGGATGGTCCCTGGTTCAAATCCCAGGAGTGCCTATCATGTCTGTTACTTTTTCTCTTGTCTGGCTCCTCCTTTCGTTGTTTATTATGAGTGTCTACCATTTACCCTTCTTCTTCAATTACCATGGCAGGTGGCATAGGTGATCATGTCTTTCCACAACTTCCTGTCTCCAGTACTGTTTGTCATTTCTTTTGTTGGCTTCATTCTATGCCATGAAATCAGACTGTCCATTATCTTCTCTCTTTATTGTCCTCTATCACTTCTTCTTTCAATCTTTCCTGTTGTCACAATATATTCCAGTTCTCTTCATCTCATAACATGCCTGATGAAAGTGAATTCCTTCGTTCTTCTAACATGAGGCTTCTTTCAGGACATCCTCATTACTCTTGTTTTGTTTTAGCTGTCCTGGTTACCATTTACACATTTTAATTAATTATCTTCTAGTCACAGACCTCAGGTTTGCCTTCTTTGTTTATATCTTAGACACTGTAGACTTAACCACTGGGTAAGAAGTGGTCAGTTTGTTTAAGTGAGAGAGATGACAGACATTACAGTAGTTGAATTCAACTTTAAATTTTGGTATTTCACATATAGGTTGAATTCTAGTTTTTTAATTTTTCATCCTGAAGTCGATGATTTTCTGATTTTTATTTTACCTTGGATGATGTAGAATTTGATCTAAGAGCTTGTTCTTGTGTGATGAAAGATCTGTTCTTGGATGATGAAAGATATGAGAGCTTGTCCTTAGATGATAAAAGATCTGTTCTTGGATCAAAGATGATATTTTGTTCTTGGATAATAAGAGACTTAAGAGCTTGTTCTTGGATAATAAGAGACCTAAGAGCTTGGTCTTGGCTGATAAAAGATTTGAGCGCTTGTTCTTGGATGATAAAAGATCTGAGCTTGTTCTTGGATGGTAAAACATCTGAGAACTTGTTCTTGGATGATAAAATAACAGAGAGCTTGTTCTTGGATGATAAAATAACTGAGAGCTTGTTCTTGGATGATAAAAGATCTGAGAGCTTGTTCTTGGAATGTAAAACATCTGAGAGCTTGTTCTTGGATGATAAAATAACTCAGAGCTTGTTCTTGGATGACAAAAAATCTGAGAGCTTGTTCTTGGATGGTAAAACATCCTGAGAGCTTGTTCTTGGATGATAACAGACCATATGAAAATAAATTTGCTGTGTATCCTGACAAAATGAGTTGCCTGTTGGCAGACAGAAACATATGAAAACTAAAAAACGTTTGTTGAGCATGTTTCACCATCATTCTCCTATACTCTCCTTAGGGAGTATGGAACCACCTCAGCAGCTGATCCCCTTACAGGAAGCCTGCATCAGGCATTCACAAACTCTAGTAGTGGAAGTCTCTGTGACAATTTGTTTTACATGATTAGGTTGCCAGCCCTATGCACAACCTCAAATTAGTCACCTTGTACAGTAGATCTACCCTTTCTTTGTCTTTTCAGAGAGCCAGCGGGAACTACACAGGGCATTGAGAATGTTTGGTCTAGGTTTGTTTCCGTGTAATTTAGTTTTTAGTGTTAAGTGATCTCATTTGCATTTGTTCAGAGATGATTTTGTAGCCTTTGTGCTAACTCGTCTAGATAGTAAGTTTGGAAGATGACTTTCATAGCACCTGTAATACGTGATGCCTCGTACAGATCCGTGGAGTCTCCGAGGAGATGAAGAAAGAAAAGGACTACTGCTCGCTCAGGCATGTTGTGAAAGGCGACCATTATGAGATCGTGCATGGGTTGGTGACCTCATTATGTAGAACAGATAGTTACAGAAACTACCACTACAAGATCACATCAGTGTTTTGGTGCAGGCTTCCGTGTATTTCTCTTACTAGAGGACCAGCTCTGTAAGAAGCGAAAAGAGAAGTAATGATGTGATGGGATACTAAGTGATATAGAGCAGTGTTTCTCAATGTGGACCATATGAGAACTAGGTGGCCATGCCATATTTCTAGGGAGCCACACAGTGAGATGGTAAAGTACCTTTTTTCCAGCTAACAGTGACTATGGGGGGGGGGGGGGGGGGCAATGGGCAAAAAAAAAAAGGTTGAAAACCTCTGAAATAGAGAACACATTTTTCTATAAAATGATTTTCATATTTTCTGTATTGTTACTTTCACAACTGCCTCAGGTTGGCAGAATGGATAACACCAGAAGTGAAGTTGAAAGTTGCAACCAAGGTGGAGTGAATTCAGTTCCCAGCACAGGTGGAAAATCAACAAGGGGCTGACACTTTGGAGTCATGACCCAAGTGGGCCCGCCTGTAGAATGTAAAGGAGATAAAATGGCCAAAGTACTTGTCTAATGAGGTACAACGTCTGATGATCAGAATGCTCGATACAGAGAGTTTTCTATCATTGTTTTACACAGGTGAAAAACATGATCTTAGATTTATTGAACTTAGACTTTGGGAATTGATGTTACTTGTATAATCAAGCAGACATCTTGGAAAAAAAGGGTGGGTAGGAAGGAAATGCGCAAATTTTAAACAACATCGATATTGGATATTGCTGATGTTGTAAAGGACACACATTGAGGACACCTGATGATAGCTTAACAAGGTAGTTGTTGTTCTGGGATCCGCAGGGTAAAAGGTAGCCAGATACCATAGAAATACTCATAGAAGAGAACTTGAGGCAGACTTGAAAGAGATAAAGAAGACACAGAAAAGACCTTGACCTCATGGCACTGGACAGCCAGGTTTGGCATGAATCTGTTGATGGCCTTAGCTCCCCCGTAAACTGAAGGGCAGCGAGTGAACGAATGATATGAGATAATTTATTGAATAACTATACATGTTCGAGCACAGCGTGTCCTGAATCAGGCCATGGGGAAAAATAATTTCTGGTGTTAATTTTGAAATTGTTTGTACTGCCACATTATTAACGGTTTTCACACTATTCAGTTGTCTATGTTCAGTGGCAGCCAACAGGCAACTAATTTTATGGTAACTTATCAAATACATTGTTGTTTTTTTTAATAATAAATCTTGCCCAAGACTCACTAGAGTCATTTCAGCAATATCTAAAATAATTGTAAGCCACACTGCATGTATTTAATAAGTTCTAAATGTTGACCCATTTCTACACTGGGTCATATATGAAATTGAGATTTATGCATTGTTGCTGTGGTCGGTTTAAGCCAGTGTTTCTCATCCTGTAATAAGCAGACATCCTTTAACCCACAGGTTGTGTCTAAAGGGTCTGAGCAGAGCAGTCTGAATGTTGCACATGATACTATATCTGGATAATGTGATAGTTTTACTTTTCCGTATTTGTACTATAGCTGGTCTGTATTCTGCTTTGGAACAAGGATGTTATTGTTGTTGTTAATCAGAATTAACGTCATTGCACTCCGGGCAAACCCATAGGTGCTTAGTCTCCCGCAGCAAATGTCAAAGGGTATGAATGCTAATTGTTCCTGTTGCGCACTGGTTGTATACACAGCGGATGCGTCCTCTCATACATCCATCCCTGCTGGTCTTACGTTTGATGCCGAATTCCAGCAATCAAGGATGAGAAAAGGGGATAGGCGGAAACCAGATAATAGCATTACAAGGGAGTACTTTTTTTTGAAATATCAGGGTAAAAGAAATTTAGAGAGACCTGGAAAAAAAATAGGACTGCAATCATATAACAAGATCACTAATGAGGAACTGATGAGAAGAACCAGACAAGTGCCCGTGGAACAACAGATGAGAAGAAGATGCTGGAGATGGATAGGACACACATTGAAAAAACCTGTTGATAGCATTACAAGGTAGTCCTTGTTCTGGAACCCCCAGGGTAAGAGAGGTAGAAGGAGACAAAAGAACACATGGTAAAGAAAACTGGAGACAGACATGATGGGCATGAAGAAGACAAGGAAAGATCTTGAGCAGACGGCACGGGACAGGAAGACTTAGGACAGCAAGACTTGGGACAGCAAGACGTGGCGTAAGTTTGTTGAAGGCATGTGTTCCTTGGGCAGCTACAGAATGATGATAAAAATAAACATGTAAAAGTGAACAAAAGGCAGACATTAAGAAAGACAAAAAAAAGAGTTGGACAGAATTTGAATTGGGCCGGCCATAAACCTATTGGAAGTCTGTACTCCACAAAGAACTGATGCAAAGAAATGGAATGTATTCTACCTGGCATAATTCTTGGGCATGGTTCATTGTGTTAGGGACACTTCTTTGAAAAGTTGAGAAACACTGCTTAACTCATATCTCTATGTGTTTTATGTTGTTTTTGCACATTTTTCAAAAATTAATTATTTATTTTAAATGCTGCATTTAACCGATAACCATTGTATCACTTGAGCTTCAGAACAACAACTGTTACAACTAACGGGATATAAAACATTGAGCACAAATGATTGCATGTCAGTTTACACAAGTGCAATAACAGAACAACATATGTTATAACCAGAAAGGTCTTCTTTAGGGTTAGGGCACAGACACAAAAACAACAGAAATGGATAAACACAAACCAAGAAATCAAAATGAAAATTTGTTTTATTGACTTCTTATGAAAGAAAGTGAAAAATTTTAAGAAATGCCAGCTGTAAGATTTAAGAAATTCAGTGTACCACCTTAACACTTCCAGACACCAGCTTTCAGGTCCAGCTGCCCTGCAGAATAGTCCCTTATTGACACTCATTGTAATTTGTGTTCATTGTTATTTGTGTACATATAATGTCAGTTGTTGGCAATATTATTTTAATACAAAAAAATATGGCTTACGGTAAAAGGTACATTATTGTTAATATGCATAAGATATACATTCAGTATATTACTCAGAGTCTATACCAGTCTACACCATAACTTACAGCATACTCAGGGACACCTATGTACATTATAGACAAGAACATTGTATCAGTCCAGTATGTTTTTTAGTGTGTAATTTCTCTTGCCTGTGTAACAATATTATACTGATACTAACCTAAACTTGTTCAGTTTAGTTTCTAGGGTTTCTGAGGTGACAAACAAAGAGTTGGACCACTACTTCCTCAGGTATGTTGTAAGTGATGACTAATAAGGGGTTGTACATGGGGCTGTCAACCTCATCATGTAAATAAATGACTGCACAAGCTGTCACTGCACGAGCATGTGAATGCTTTGGTGCAAGCTTCCTAAAGGGGGCCTAGCTACAGTAGTAGCTCCATGCTCCAGATGGAGCGAAAAGAAAGAGGACCTAAATGTGGTAGTTAAAAATCATATTTACCAAAACCATGAGTTGAACATTCTAATGCTTACTTAAACCACGGGATCTGTTTTACATAAACTGTGAAGTGTGGGTTACATGAACCCTGATTTGCAATTTACGTAAATGTTGAGACGTAAGACCATATGTTTTTATAAATCATGAGGTATGGAACCTTCTCGTCATAAAAAACACTGACATGTCAAGTCTTGTTTAAATAAACTATGAGAAGTAAAATCATGTTTACATGTAAAATGCAAAGTCTTACTGATATGTAAAATCAGTGTAGTGAAGACCTTATGTTTACCATAACACAGATGTAAAATGTATGTTTATGTAAATTCAGTAGTATGTAATCTTATTTTTGCGCAAACCTGAAAAGTGTAATACTTACAAATGCGCAAACTTGTAACCGTAAAATCTTATGTTTATATAAACTCTGAGGTGCAAAATCTTATGTTTACCCAAACTTTGAGGTTAACTTCTTTTATTTACCTAAACTTTGAGCTATACAATTTTATGTTTACGTAAACTTTGAGGTGTAACTTCTTTTGTTTACCTAAACTTTGAGGTATACAGTCTTATGTTTGCCTAAACTCATTTGACAAAACCTCATTTTTATATGTATTTTCTTTGTGTGAATAGCAGACTCATCCATATCCTGGTTAAAATTCCTATGTCTTTCAAAGTCATGTTTTATTTGTAATCTTTTGAAGAATATGTGCCTTTATGTTTTATGGGCTTTTGGATCTTAGTCCCCATAAACACTTTGATGTTAAAATTACCTTGAATTAGCTAATGGAATACCTCCATGTAAATTTTAAGGAATATCAAGTAAGGAATATTGAAGTTTGAGAAATATCAAATAAAGAATTATGGAGTTTGGTGAATATCAAGTAAGGAATTATGGAGTTAGGTGAATATCAAGTTAGGATTTATGGAGTTAGGTGAATTTCAAGTAAGGAATATTAAATTTTGAGAAATATCAAGTAAGGAATTATGGAGTTAGGTGAATACCAAGTAAGGAATTATGAAGTTAGGTGATTATCAAGTAAGGAATTATGGACGCATCAAAAGTGAGGAATGCAGTAAGCGACCCATAGCTTGACTGCTTGCTTCAGGGTCAGCAAACCAGAGCTGACCAAGACCCTACTCCACCTCCAAGCGGTGGTCCTGGAAAAAGGCTGCATCACTGCAGTCTGGCTGAGAGAGTAGGGATCGAAGAGGGAAGGCTATCCCGGTCCCAAAAATGCCATGCCGAAAATGGATGTGTCAGGCCGAAAGGCGCAGATGTCGCAGCTTTGCTGTAAACTGTGACACAACGTAACAAACGTCCTTTTTAGGACGAATGCAGAAGAAGAAGAAGAAGAATAAAGTTAGGTGAATGTCCAGTAAGGAAGAGCTGGAGCTAGAGGAATATACGTTAAGGAGCTAGAATAATACAATTAAATAATATAAGGGTTTGAAGAATATTATTAGTTGAGGTCATGAAGCTAGAAGAGTATTATTAGTTGAGGTCATGAAGCTAGAAGAATATTATTAGTTGAGGTCATGAAGCTAGAAGAATATTATTAGTTGAGGTCATGAAGCTAGAAGAATATTATTAGTTGAGGTCATGAAGCTAGAAGAATATCATTAGATGAGGTCATGAAGCTAGAAGAATATCATTAGTTGAGGTCATGAAGCTAGAAGAATATTATTAGTTGAGGTCATGAAGCTAGAAGAATATTATTAGTTGAGGTCATGAAGCTAGAAGAATATTATTAGGTGAGGTCATGAAGCTAGAAGAATATTATTAGTTGAGGTCAGGAGGCTAGAAGAATATTATTAGTGGAGGTCATGAAGCTAGAAGAATATTATTAGTTGAGGTCATGAAGCTAGAAGAATATTATTAGAGATGAGGTCATGAAGCTAGAAGAATATCATTAATTGAGGTCATGAAGCCAGAAGAATATCATTAGATGAGGTGAAGAAAATAGATGAATGTCATTAAGTGAGGTAATATAACTAGAAGAATGTCATTAGATGAGGTGATATAACTAGAAAAATGTCATTAGATGATGTGACATAACTAGAAGAATATCATTAAGTGAGGTGACACAACTAGAAGAATATCAGTAAGTGAGGTGACACAACTAGAAGAATATCATTATGTGAGGTGACACAACTAGAAGAATATCATTAAGTGTGGTGACATAACGAGAAGAATGTCATTAAGTAGGTGACATAACTAGAAGAATGTCATGAAATAAATTTATGGGGTTGGTGAAACATCAGATAATAACTTAATGGGGGTAGATGAAAACCACTACAAGTATTTATGGAGTTAGTAGAATGTCAATTAAGGAAGTATCACTTAATTTTGATAACCTTTTCCCCTGTGTTTAGTGCCAGAGAATGGCGGAGTGAGGCATGATAAGTAAAAAAAAAAACTCTCTAAGAGCAAGAGACAAAATTTAAGTCATTGCACAGCTGCTATAATGCAGAAGTGCTGCAACTTTTTGTAAACTAGTATTATCTTTTTCTGTGCGACAGTAGAGAGACGTAGAGTCCAGAGCACATTTCAAAAATGGAATGTTATGATCATGTAACAGTTCTGAATATTCCTGTGAAATTATGTTTAATGTGGATAATTTGTGTTTAATCTGTCAAATAAATTTTATGTTGCTAGTAATTTTGTTGTGTCTTTTATTATGCATTCCTTGTTTTTTCTTTGTTGTGGCCATAGAGGTTGCATATTAAGGTAGATATTCCCTTAGTTTTCTATGGATATTTGATAGTATTTGATGTTGCACCCTGTTGAGACTGTTGAGATGGGTTTACAGGCAACAAGTTTGGGGCAATAAAATGTATGCCACATCCCAGTCAGGTCAGGCTTACTGTAGCTTCGCTGCATTCAAAATGGTTGCAGGATGCAGGGACTTGGATTAACCAAATGAATACTGGAACCATCTACCAGTGGAACAAAAGGTTAGGAAACGATATTCACATTAGGTCAGACAGAAATGGAGGTAACTAGCTAATAGCATTACAAGGCAGTCCTTATTATGAAATACCTACGATAAAGGAAATAGAATCAGATACAAACAAAACAAAAACGCTGTGGAAAAGGAAATCTTGGAAAGACTTGAAAAGAATAAAGAAGACATGGAAAGATCTTGAAAGGAAGGCACAAAACAGAAAGGCTTGATGTGAACTGACTGAAGGCATTTGCTCTACAAGAAGCTAAAGGGTAATTATGATGTCATTATCATTAAATTTCAGGCCCCCCCCCCAGGAGCATAAGCCTTTAACAAAGATGCAGAGTCTTCCTGTCCCATACCATCAGCTCAAGGTCTTTTCATGTCTTTCCTTATCCTTTAATATCTTTCCTTATCCTTTCATGTCTTTCCTTATCCTTTCATATCTTTCCTTATCCTTTCATATATTATATATATATTAGGACTTGGATTGATTATTTTAACAATCTTAATCGATTAATAGAATTTCTTTAATCGAGGATTAATCAATTAATTTTGAGCTAATTATATTATTAAAAAAACATAAATACATTGTTTTTTGCTAATCACTAAGGACTATTTTTTTTACTTGTTATAAGGCAACATCGTCCTGGAACTATAATGAAAATACTGAAAAGCTACAAATTCCATATCACAATCCTCTACCATAGCAAATGTTCTCGTATTTAAGTAAAAACAAACATTGCTGAAAGTGGAAAAATCAATGAACATGTTTTATCAATTAACTGATTAAACAAATTTAAACCGATGAATCAATTAATTAATCGTTATAGATCCCAGGTAGAGGAGGCAGCATTGAGAAATGAACAAAGCACAGTATATAAAATAATTAAAACCATCAGCGGAAAATGGGATGCAAACAATATTACATTAATAAGATAATCAAGGAAATCACGTCACCACAGCACAGGGTCAGGAAACAAGATGGTCAGAGCACTTCAGAGAAACGCTGAATAAGGAGCAGATAGGGAACTGAAACAGGTTGAAGCAGATAAGGTATTGAAGCAGATAGGGAACTGAAACAGATTGAAGCTGATAAAGTACTGAAACAGATTCAAGCAGATACAGAAAAAAAAAAAATTGAGGCGGATTTAGAAAGAATGAAGATTGAGGCGGACAAGGAAATTGCTATTAAAAAGTTGGAGCTTGATTCTGGCAATCCTGGTTCGACTTCTAGGGAGCCAGCTCGCCCTTATAGGCTACGATTACCGAATTTTCGAGAAGAAGTAGATAGCATGGACTTTTTGGAAAGATTTGAATCAGCCGCTCTTTCCTGGAGGGCAAGAAAGGAGGAATGCTTTCCGGCTCTGCTTTAAACACCGTATTTAGTTTGCCTGTGGCTGACAGAACTAATTATGTTTAAGCTGACAGCCGAAGGGTATCGCTCTCGTTTTAGAGATGCGAGGCCTAGTGCCGACCAAGATTTCAGCTCTTTTGTCACCAAAATTAAACTTCTTAATAGATGGACAGAGCTGGAGGGAATAAGCAGGGATTTTGATGGACTGATTGATCTCATGTTGCGGGACAAGGTGTTGTCCTCATGTTCTGACATGGTTGCATTCTTTCAGGAATGCAAACCTAGAGACATTACTGCTATGGCAGAGTTGGGACGGCAGTACGTTACTGCTCACCCTGGTAAGACAATTCACAAGTCCTTTGTCCCTGAGCCTTTCGCTCCATGTGTTGGCAAGGTTATTGGGAAACCTTTCCGGCAACATCAGTCCAAGAGTGCAGACAGGTTTGCCAGGAGAAGGTTTGATCGGCAGTACTCTGATGGGCATGGATCTCATGGGAACTATGATAGCTTTAAGGGGTACAGATCCCCGAAAAAACAATCGTTCTACTGTCAAGATAGATCTCCGTTTAGATACACGGGAGATAGGCATGAAAGGTCTACTCGGAGGCAGGTCAGAATAGATACTCCCAGCAATCCCGATCATCGCTGGTATCGACGAAGTGGTCTGAGTAAAAAGGATGAAAGGGATGGGAAACGTGAGCAAGAACTACTCAATTCACCAAAGGGTAGTCCTAAACAAGATTATGGTAGTCAGCTTCGTTGTGGCGCGTGTGACGGAAGGGGACATGCTGCAAGAGTCTGTCCAAACAATTCAGAAAAGGCTAATGCGGCATGCATTCTGAAAACCTTTAATAACGAGGATTGCGAGGGATGTAGGCCTTTGTTTGAACCTGATGGCAGACCATTACTGATTTGTGGTCATACTCTGCCTTGCCTCTCTTCTCTCAATGGGAGCGGAAGCTTAGAGTTACACTAGGGCATGGTTCAGAACCGGTTGGTGTCTGTGTTGAGGGACACAGGATGCACTACGATAGGAGTGCGCCGATCATGTATTGACAAATCGTGCCTTATTGGTAAGACTGTCGTATGCGTGACATTTGGGGAGAATGTTCAATATTACCCCCTAGCCGTTATAGACGTGGATACACCCTTTATTTCTGGTCGGGTGCAGGCGTGTGTTCTTGAGGCGCCAGTAGTCGATTTGATTATAGGGAACGTGCTTGGTGTTCGTGACTGTATCCAGGCCGACATCACAAAATGGCAGGTCGAACGGTCAGTTGTGGCCAATGTGGTGGTCACAAGGGCGCAGACCAGAGCAGATGATAATTCATTGGCGATACAGCGGGAACTACCGACATCATAAGCGGTCCCATGTATTGCCTCCACGGGTCCCGATGTACCAGCATAGGACTTTGTCCAGCAGCAGCGAGCTGATAGGACATTGCAGAAATGTTACACTTTGGCCCATTAATGGTGATGTAAAGTGCACGAAGTCGGCACGTTACTGGTTTGAGTTGAAAAATGATGTTCTTACCAGATGCTTTTCCAGCCAATTCGAATTCAAGCGCCAGGTGGTTGTGCCTGTCGCCTTTAGATCAAAGGTGTTGCAGGTGGCACACGATTCACCGTTTGCTGGACTTATGGGGGTTGCAAGAACTTGCCATAGAGTTCTGTCACAATTCTATTGGCCGGCATACAACAAAGACATTAAGATATACTGCATGTCTTGCAGGGTATGCCAGCCAGTGACACATAGGGGTAAATTACCTAAGGCTCCGTTGCAGGTTGTTGATTTGTCGGTTCGCCCCTTCCAGAAAGTTGCAATCGATATCGTTGGTCCGCTTTCTGTTGCATCAGACAGAGACTTTCGTTTTATTCTGACAATGGTGGATCTGTGCACAAGATGGCACGAGGCTGTGCCAATGAGGACTATAACCTCTCAGGCTGTGGCGGATGCGTTGCAGATGTAGTTCAGTAGGTTTGAGTTTCCCGAGGTGATATTGTCAGATAGGGGACGTCAATTCATTTCCAAGGAAATGGCCGAGATCACTAAATTGTTGGGCATTTCCCAATCTTTCACCAGCCCTTATCATCCCCAGTCAAACGGTGTCTCTGAACAATTTAATGGCGCATTGAAGGATATGTTGGCCAAGGTCACTGCTGAATTTCCCCAAGAATGGGATAAATTCCTTCCAGCAGTATTATTTGCCTATAGAGAGGCGCCTCAGGAGAGCACCGGGTTCTCTCCATTTGAACTATTGTACGGGGCGAATCCAAGGGGCCCAATGCACATTCTGAAAGATATACTGGTTGGTGGGTGTTCTGATGGGTCCTCCGTTTCCAGTTATGAATACGTCAAAAACCTGCGTGACCGTATTGTCAAAGCGTGTGCCGTGGCACAGGATAATTTATCCGTAGCAGGGGCACGGTACCGGTAGTACGCTAACCGCGGAGCCAAACTATTGTTCTTGGTTCCCGGTGAACAGGTATGGCTTCTTCTGCCATCAAAGGAAGACCGTTTGAGCATTACATGGCTGGGACCGTTTAAGGTGCTTAAGAATGTAACGGATGTGGATTATTTAATCCAGGTTCAGAACAAGGAGAAGGTATTCCACATTAATAAGTTAAAACCTGATATAGAACGGCCATAGGCTCTAAAAGAGGTGGACACTAGGTTATCTGGGAGGACTCTGAGAATGGCATGTTCTGTGGTCATTGATGAATTGGGTGACATAGGAGATGATATTAATCTCCAGCTGTCTCTCGTTCCCCTTGCTCCCTCTGAGTCTTGGGAGAATGTGCAGATATGTGACGGCCTAACGATAACACAGAAATCTGAGGCACGATCGGTCATTGGAGAGTTTAAGGATGTTCTCACTGATTTGCCAGGACGTACCGACTTGATCTGCCACAATATTATCCTGACGGACGACCAACCAATCAGGGTGAAGCCGTATCCGCAGCCATTACATTTCAAGTCGGCGATTGAAAAAGAACTAGATGACATGTTACGGTTGGGGATCATTTCTCCATCGGAGTCTGCTTACTCCTTCTCTATGGTTGTGGTTTGAAATAAAAATGGGTCCTTGCGTGTCTGCATCGACTTCCGTAAATTAAATAGTGTCACTGTAATTGATGCGGAGCCAATACCAAACCAAGAGGACCTCCTTACTCAACTTTCCCATGCCAGGTTTTTTAGTAAACTGGATTTATCTAGGGGATACTGGCAAGTTCCTCTTGCAGAGTCGGCTAAACCTTTGACGGCATTTTCCACCCCAAAAGGTTTATTTCAGTTTAATTTTATGTGTTTCAGGCCAGTTAATGCGCCCGCAACTTTCGTCAGAATGATGAGAAAGTTACTAGGTCATTTTACGGATGTGATTACGTACATCGATGACATCTGCCTGTTCCATGAAACATGGGAACAACATATGTCGGGGTTGTCTTCCCTGTTGCGTTGTTTACGTAAACATGAGTTAACAGCACGCCCTAGTAAGAATTGTATCGGTTTCGGGGAGTTGAATTTTTTGGGGTTTATAGTAGGTAATAATCTATTAAAACCCGAGATTGGCACGGTTAAAAAAATTTTGGAACTACAAGCACCTACGACTAAGAAGCAGGTCAGAAGCCTGATGGGACTTGTCAATTTTTATCGCAAGTTCATTCCTCAATTTCCTTCTATTTCTGATGCTTTAACCTCTCTTAGTAGTAAAGGAATGCCTAACGGGGTTGTATGGTCGCCAGAATGCGAGAAAGCGTTATCAAAAATCAAGAAGTTATATTCCAGGCGACCAATCCTTCTTTTGCCTGATTTGAGCAAACCCTTTATACTGCGGACCAACGCGTCATCTGTGGGCATTGGCGCATGTCTTATGCAAGACCACGAGGGTACACTACATCCTGTGATGTATGTTAGTCGGAAACTGTTACCGGCGGGGACCAGGTACTCCACGATCGAAAAAGAATGCCTGGCTATAATATGGGCAGTGTCAAAACTGTCCCGATACTTGATAGGGTCCCAGTTTATACTTCAGATAGATCATCGACCTTTACTGTTTTTGAAATCTTCGAAGTCGACAAGCTTACGGTTGACTCGTTGGGCCTTATTGCTACAACAGTTCCAGTTCACAATTATCCCATTAGAGGGTAGACTTAATGTCGTGGCAGATGCTCTGTCTAGACTGAAAATGATCTAGATGTAAATACGGATATTCCACGAGGGGAATAAATCATCACAGCTATCAAAGGGTTAAAGAATGGAAACGCTCTTGGTCACGACAATTTAAATGCTGAGTTATTTAATATATATCCTGAACTAGCAGCAGAACTATTAGAACCACCATTTGCACACAAGTCTGAAAAACAGAAACAACACCAAAGGAGTGGAATAAAGGAATAATTGACAAATTGCCCCCAAAAAAGGGCGACCTTGCAGACTACAACAACTGGAGAGGAAATACTTTCCTCTCAGTTCCCAGTAAAATACTAGGCAGGATAATTATCTAGAGAATTTCAAAAGCAGTAGACCATAAACTGAGGAAAGAACAAGCAGGATTCAAAAAGAACAAGCTGTGCAGATCATATATTCATAGTAGAGCAGTGCTCAGAATGACAGAGACAGCTATACATTAATTTTGTTGATTCTGAAAAGGCTTTTGACGGCATAGACAGGGACAGCCTATGGAAAATACTGAGGGCGTATGGAATTCACAGCTGCATTGTTTCTATAATAAAAATCCTCTATTCTAACTTCACATGTAGTGTTGGACAGAGAAACCTTACTTTTGAGGTAAAGACAGGAGTACGACAGGCATGCCCCTTATCAACCACTTTATTTTTGACAGTCATAGACTGGGTGATGCGCCAGACAACAGAGGGCATCCCAAGAGGACAACGTTTTCTACACTGGTAGATCTAGAATATGCAGATGACATTGCACTACTCGCACATTCACATCAACACATCCAAGAAAAAACAAATAGACTGAATAAGTAAAGCCAGCAGGTGAGTTTGTACATCAATCTAAAGAAGACAGAGCTCATGACACTCAGTGTGAACAATCCTGAGCCCTTTACAATAAAGAACCAGATCTGGAACAGACAGACACATGTACATACCTAGGACGCATAGTAACAACAGACGGCGGAACAAGCTAAGACATTAACAACAGAATGAATAAAGCAAGAACAGCCTTTGCTAGTCTCAACAACATTTGGAAGTCTTCCCAGTACAATACAAACACCAAATTAAGATTATACGAGAGCTGTGTACTTTCTGTGCTTCTCTATGGTGCAGAATGCTGGAGAGTAACAGAGAAGGAAATGTCAAAATTTTCCTCTTTCCACACAATCTGCTTAAGGAATATTCTCCGAATCTTTTGGCCGAATACCATCTCCAACCAAGAACAGCTTACTCGAAACAACCAAGAAAACATGCACACCATCATAGCTGGGTTGGCCACGTCCTCAAAAGAGACCCCGATGACATGGACCCCTGAAGGAAAGCAAAAGAGAGGCCGACCAAAAACAACTTGGCAGAGAACTGTAGAGGCCGAGATGCAAAGAATGAACCAGGGCTGGGGCACTGCACGAAGGATTACCGCCGACCGAGCAAAATGGAAGCAGTTTGTTGCTGCCCTACAAAACGCCACCAGGCGTGACGACCACTGACTGCTTTGACAATCGGTGCCTAAGGATCAAAGAAAAAGAAGAAGATAAAGCTATCTTAATATTACACTTGTACAAGTCATATCGTAGTCTCTATTGTGTTTTAACGGCGTCTCCGATCACTAACTGTGTTGTTCCACAATAAAACTGGTAAGCCCTTATGTTAAGTATACCATCTTCTTCTTCTTAGATCCTTAACTACCGACCGTCAAAGCAGTCAGTGGCCATCACGCCTTGTGGCGTCTTGTAGGGCAACAACAAATTGATTCCACTTTGTTCGATCGGTGGCCATCCTTCGTACAGTGCCCCAACTCTGGTTCATTCTTTGCATCTCAGCCTCCACAGTCCTCCGCCAGCTTGTTTTTGGTCGGCCTCTCTTTCGTTTTCCTTTAGGGGTCCAAAGCATAGCTGTTCTTGTGATGGCATCGGGGTCTCTTCTGAGGACATGGCCAACCCAGCTCCAGCGTCTGCCAGCTATGATGGTGAGCTTCTCCTCTTGCTTGCTCCGAGTAAGCAGATCTTGGTTGGTGATGGTATTCGGCCAAAAGATTCGGTGAATTTTTCTTAGGCATGTTGTGTGAAAAGAGGACAATTTTGACATTTCCTTCTCTGTAACTCTCCAGCATTCCGCACCATAGAGAAGCACAGAGAGCACACAGCTCTGATATAATTTTAATTTTGTGCTTGTGCTATCTTAATATTACACTTGTACAAGTCATATCGAAAGTCTCTATTGTGTTTTAACGGCGTCTCCGATCACTAACTGTGTTGTTCCACAATAAAACTGGTATGTCCCAGAGCCGGATTAACGTAGTAGCAAAAGTAGCATATGCTACGGGCCCCGCGCTTTTAGGGGCCCCGCGCCAATAAATATGTACATAATTTTTTGGTCATCTTCTAATACGAGCGTTAAACCAATGATGTGATTTATGCCATCTTTAGCGCCTTTTCATTTGGTGTCATGAAACTGTGAGAGAAAGAGCATAAGAGGGTGACTTAGTTGACTCTTCATTTTTTTTATCTTAACTGTTTGCGGACGGAAGCCATTTAAGTGGCGTTGAAAATTTGGTCACGTTTGGACGGAAGCCACTTTTTTGGCTCTAGGCGACTGACCCTCTAATTTTGTTTCGTTCTTTGTGAAATGAATTTGCATTAACAATAAAAACTAGATTTTAGGAAACGGAAACTTCCTGTTTTAATTGAGGTATAAAGCGTGCTCGCACTCTCTTTCGATCTTGATTAAAATTTCTTGATTTGTATGGTTAGAAAACTCAAAAAATGAGCAGTAGACACAGAGATATTGGACATAATTATGCTTCTGGAAGTGAAATAGGTAAAGCGAAGGAAGAAAAAGAAAGAAGAGATTAACTTGTGATATTAAAAACACGTAAGCTGACAGAATATTTTGATGTTCATGGTGGTGGTACTCTAACAGCTGAAGCTGGAATTACAGGAACAACTAGTGCTAGTGCAGGCTTTGCAGCAGAAAACATACAGCTAAAACCAGTATACTTGTACACTGAGTCTGAATGTGAAAGAATAAGTGAAACGAAGAAGTACTCTAATGATATTGGTGACTGGCCGAACAATGTAGATGACTGTGAGCGTGAACATTGGATATCCAAGGGAAGTGAAAAATGTCAACATGTTGGTGTGCATTCTCTTCATCCGTGCGATTGTATGACACTGAAAAGAAAACTCGATACTGTCAGAAGTCTTATTTTACACATATTCATAAACTTACAAACAAGCAACATGCAAGAAAATGGTTATGCTATTCAGAAAGTAAAGGGCGCCTATTCTGTTTCGCATGCAAGCTTATGAGTTCAGAATGTTCATCAAAGTTTACTGTGGAAGGCTTTAATGACTGGAAAAATGCAAGCAATCTATTGCGTCGACATGAAGAAAGCTCCTCACATAGAGAAGATTTAATTTCACTGTTGATGCGTAAAAACAAAGGTGAACGTGTCGATTCCCAACTTGTGAAACAAATGGACATTCAAGAAAAGTATTGGCACAAACTTCTAGAGCGAATAATTGAAGTTGTGAAGTTTTTAGCAGAACGAGGCCTTTCATTTCGTGGCAGTGGTGAAATTGTTGGGTCCCCTTATAACGGGAATTACTTAGGGTTGTTAGAATTACTGGCCAAGTTTGACTCTTTTCTGGCAGAGCATATAAGTACTCATGCAAACAAAGGATTTGGACATACATCATATCTATCTAAAACAACGTGTGAGGAATTCATCAATCTGATTGGATCCAGCATACTGGATCACATTCTCTGTGAAGTGAAGAAATACAAGTATTATTCCGTTTCATTGGATTCTACTGACCAGCTGACTTTGACTCTGAGCTATGTTTTGCCATCTGGACCAGTTGAAAGATTTGTGACATTTTTGGATATGGAAGGTCATAGTGCTGAACAGCTTACTAAAAGTCTACTTAATTTTTTAAAGCCAAATTACATTGATAGTAAAGACTGCCGTGGTCAAAGTTATGACAACGCCAGCAACATGAGTTGCAAGTTTATAGGATTACAAGCACGAATTAAAGAGATGAATAAGTTTGCGCATTACATTCCGTGTTTTGCACATTCACTAAATTTGGTTGGAAAATGTGCTGCTGAAGGTTGTCAAGAAGCAGTCATTTTCTTTGGGTTTGTTGATAACTTGTACACCTTCTTTTCTGCTTCTACCTACCGGTGGGGTATCCTTTCTACTGCATTATGTGCTGGCGGTACTCATAAGAAGTCCCACTTGCCCTTTGTAAAAAGATTGTCAGATACCAGGTGGTCCGCTCGGGCAGAAGCAACAAAAGCACTTTTACACAGCTTTTCTGCAATAAAACAAGTCTTGGATGATATTTCAGATAACAATGATCAGAAGGCAGAGTGTCGTCAACAGGCTCGTGGTCTACTTTCAACCATGATGAAGTTAGAAATAGGAATAATGATCATACTGTGGGATCAAGTATTACAGCGTTTTCAAATGACCAGTGCTTCTTTGCAATCTTCTGACCAAGATTTGAATACAGCGTGTGCACTCTGTGAATCCCTGCGGAGGTATATTCAAGCAATGCGGTCTACTTTTGCAGACATAGAGCAAAAGGCCAAGGATCTGACTGAGTGTGAACATTATCAAGAACAAACTCGAAGAAAACACAAACGAAATCGAGAGTATGATGATTTCAGTGGTTCCAGCACACTTGATCCGCTTGTTGAATCTCAAACGCCTTCTCAGCAGTTTAAAAGCCGAACATTTCTTGTCCTTATTGATAGCTTGCTCTCTGCCTTGTCAAAGCGCCAGAAAGCTTATCAAAAGTTGAATGATGTATTTGGATTCCTTCGTCAGTTACAGTCGTTTACACCTGAAGAGGTTGTAACGAGATCATCGAATCTTATTAAATCATATCCGGAAGATCTGGAAGAAAGTCTTTGTGAAGAACTTGTGCAGTTTACAGAACTGTTGGAAACTGATCTTGATTCTCATATTGGCACTACTCTAGACCTTGTAGAGTTACAGTTTTACCGTTTGATAATTGACAATTCTTTGGAGTCTTGTTTTCCAAATGTAGAAATCGCCTTGCGCATATATTTGTCACTAATGGTAACCAACTGCAGTGGAGAACGATCATTTTCAAAACTGAAACTTATTAAAAATTAATTAAGGAGCACCATGGATCAAAAGAGATTGAACAATCTCACACTAATGAGCATTTAACATAAACTTCTGCATGAAATTGATACATCCTATATCATCAACAAATTTGCTCATGCTAAATGTAGAAACATTAATATTTAAACAATAATGTTGACTGTATTGTTACTTTTGATAATGATAATTACTATGCAAATTAAAAATGTATGTGTTCAAATATATTTGTGTTGTTTTATTGTTTTTTTTTTAAATACAAGGCCCCTTTCTTAACATATGCTACAGGCCCCGTACTAGCTTAATCGGGCCCTGGTATGCCCTTATGTTAAGTATACCAGGGATAGCTGTAAAGAATAATGAGGATGTCGTGAAAGAAGCCGGTGCACAAAAGACGATTATAACTCACATTAGAAGGTAGGAACAAAAGCTACCTGGCGGAGAACTGTGGCAGCAGAGATGCGAAGCATGAACCAGAGCTGAGACACCACACAAAGAATGGCTGCCGGCCGAGCAAAATGAAAACAGTTTGTTGCTGCCCTACAAGACGCCACCATGCGTGATGGTCACTAATTGATTTGCCAGTCAGAGTATAGTGAAGTCTCTAACACTTCACTCCCCTAGTACCTGCTACGGGACAACATTTACCTTTACCTTTTGCCGTTTTAAGCCAGGTAGATCTGTCTATTTGTTGTTGTTGTTGTTGTTGTTTTTCTTGGGGTGTGGGTTAAAAGTTAAAATCTGTTATACTCATCACCAAATGTAATCTCTGCCCGTGTAGTTCCCATGGTTCTTCGATGGGACACAAAGAATAGGCCCACTGTACCCACAGGAAACTCGTATACAGTGACAAATATGAGGTTGTGCATGAGGCTGGCAACCTCTGTATGTAAAACAAATGTGACCGTATGACCTACTACGTTCCTTTTAGCACTACTCGGGCCATCATCTGATAGATTGTATTAAGGGTACTTAAGCAAGACTAATTCACTAAGTACTTGAATAAGACTAGCAAGTGGAATGAACACTAGTCAAGAATCCATGACGTCATCAATCTATGCAAACATGAACCAATGTAAGAGAGCAGTAAGAGTGAAGCGTGGGGAGGGGTGTAACGGAAGGCTTAGAGGATGAGTGATGACGATCGGGAAGGTGAATGGGTGTCACGTTGACTGATAATTTGTCTTTCCATAACGTCCCATCTCTTTTATTACTCTTTTAATGTCCTGATTTCTTTGACATTTTGTATTTTCGTTTCTTTCGGATTCTACCTTCGTGGCCCATTATTCCTCTTCGCAGACCCCAACCCGCGGTTCGTTTACGTTCTGGCCTTCAGTATAAATTCCCAACTGGTCAGCAGCGGTCAGCTAACGATAATGTTACCTAAGCGCACCTGGTGTTTGGCTGACCAGAGGAATCTCTCTTGCGAGAAAAGTGTTTGATCACGAGCCGAGGGGGTGTCTGTGAAGAAACGGTCTGCTAGCGGGTGGTACCCTTTGAGGCCTGGGTAACCGTTTCATCTCCAATTCAGGGGGAGATAAAACTCACGTTCGTTCTGAGAGATTTGTTGTGGCCCCTGATCATAATATTATGCATTTGTCTATCTGGGAAACTGTATCGCGGTGTGTCTCTGATGTAGTCTCTAGAATCACATTGGTCTTACTTAATATTACGTTATACGCCAGGCCAGGTGTCCGGGTAGCGTTATTTGTAAACTATAAGAGTAGATAGATTTAATCAGTCAGCACACTCGTAAAATATTTCCTGCCCGAGAGGACCACAATGAGAATAAGGCAGACGATAACACAGAACTAAATGTTATTTGCCTATGTTCTCGGCATTTCTCGGGGTGAGTAGACATCTATTATAATATGTATATTCATGTTAGCTTTTTATATATATCTGATAGGAATGTGACTTGAATTCATTTTTGAGGACTTCTCCCGGTAATTTTATTCAGTGAAAATGTAGCGCCGTCTACGGCCTTAGTTAAGTGGTGCTTAAGCAGTTATGGTTTACAATGGGTTAAATGGTAAACTTACGGTAACAGATACTTACTAGGCGTAGAATCAGTCCATACTGATGCTTACCATGGATTAAGAGTCGGCTAAATTAACTGTCATTTCTATAAGAAAATGTCAGCGGTGTGGGTTATTCACTTAAAACTGTACAGTGAGATGCAGGCACTATAACTCTGAATTATAGGAGATAGTCACTTACTCTTTCTGATAGAAACTTCTAGTGGTTGGGTGGAATCATGATATGCCGATTTGTGTAGCTAGACACTAGTTATACTTTCACAGAAAGCAGCCACCAGATGGAGATATAATTATATCTTATGATTCAGTCACAACTGTATTATTATAGCAAGAACATTGCATTTTCTATGTATTCATTTGTGGGATGTTAATATTCCCCCCCCCCCCCCAAAAAAAGGGGGCATACGATTTATTTTTGTAATGTCAAATGCTGTAATCTGTTAATGTAAATTCACTTAATGTTGTAAGATGAATAACATATCCAGTCAGCTGTAACTACAGGGTTAGGTTTCCTGTATGTTGAATTGGGAGAAGAGGAGCAGATTTTGCTGTCAGAACATTTACTGACAGGTACATGTGTGTACAAAATGTATTAGCCTATGCGGGCGCATGCTGATAATTGATAGAGTGGAAGGAACAGGAGACTTATATGGTTAAAGACAGCCCTAAACTATCATAGCAATGATTACAATAATTTAAATCCCATAGTGGAGCATAACTGTTTTGTATAACGTTAGTGCAATTTTATTGTTTGCTTGATGTAAAGGTCGTCTTCTTTTTGGGTCTCAGTTTCAGGGATACCGAATTGCTAGAGCAAGAATCCAGTCAGGCGAAGAACGTCATATTCTCTTCGATCTAGAGGGTTTCTGAAAACAACTAGCATCACGAGGCGTCACCCCCCAATACCTGAACCAAAACCCTTGGTCAACGCCATTTCCTCTATAACGGGAGATTAAGCTCACGCAGTGTGCAACGAGCCAACGCAAACTCTGGAAAAATCATCTGTTGCAGTAGTAGTTTCTTACTCGCCTATTGATCGCCAGTCAGAGCACTGCGGCTTCCAGCATATCTATCAGCCCAGCGTCTATAGCAGAATTTAATTCACCAGTCTTTGTGTGCTTAAACGGAGCACTCAGTCAAACCACAGTTCAAGCCAGCCCAAACCGGATTTACTACCAAGCACGCAAGGAAAATTCTAGCGCCGGATAAGAGCGCATGGGACCCTTTGTCCTCAAGTAACCTCGTCTGGTGTGTATTTCTGGGTTATGTAAAACCTCGCACTTATGAGCGGTCGGCAGGAGATAGACAGAGTCTTCCAGTCCCCCTCGCGCAATTAGGGGTCACCAACGATTAGCACCTACAGGAAAGTTATGTATGTTATTCCATCACCTTGAAGGATATCTACACGTAAGACACTTTCTGGAGCTAGCGCATTTGGTCCCACGAAAGCGGACAGACTGACACTCTATTTATTTATCTCTCTGTGTTCTACAGGTTTTTATGTTGGTGGTCTGTGTGTTTGTTGGTGTGTATTTGCATATTTGTGATTATTGATGAAATTTTATGTTGTTTGTGCTGATATGCATTATTTTCATACATTTCTTCTTTTAATAAATTTTACTCATTTATTAATGCGCTGTTCACGACCCTTTCATCCATACTTTACATGTTTTAGCTCTTTACTATAGTATCTATTTGTGATAAGAGAAAAGAGAGAGAGAGCGGGAGGTGCTTAGACTATAAAAGTGTGCTAAGGCTTGGAGAGAGAGATAACTTTTAATAAATCTTCTTCCAAGTTTGTCTCAAGTCCACCTCCTATTTACACCTTATCTAGGTGTAATCTATAACTCTGCCAGTCCACTATCATTGTCGATTTCACTACTATTGTCCAACTCGGCAAATACTCCTACACTTTAACTCAACCACGACAAAATGGGTTGCTCTCCGGGATTCTGAGCTACATCTGCAGCAATCGCAACAGATGAGGTCGCAGTCTGGTATGAATCTCTCACAAGATTCTATCTTTATTCTTGGAGTTTAGTGTTCTGCAGATTATAGGAATTTCTATCCCCTAGATAAATCGAACTATTTCTTTTGGAGGAAGTCTGAACAGCGCTTTTTCTCCACAGCAATCATAAATATTAAGTTACATTTATTGTTCATTTTACACATGACACAGCTGATTACGGTTGCTGGTATCACTGCTGAGTTTTGGGTTTGAAAATCTGACGACTTTTGTTGTAAAAGTCAGAAAAAATTTGTTTTAAGGGTTAAATATGTTTTTCAGGAGTAGCTCTTTAATCAGTTACTTGCTTGCATCTGTACCAAGGGAGGGTGTTCATTCGGATGATAGTAACCAATCCTCTCAATAGCTGAGTACTGACAGAAGTGGGGTGAAGTGATGATAATAAGTTTTACATCACTTACAATTTTTTTGGAGTTTTTTTGGGGTTTTTGCTTGTCGCAATCAGAGTATCTAGAAACTTCTCGATTTTTTAAAGTTTTCCCAGGCTAGCCTAGATTTTATTGATTATTAAGTTAATCAGCCCCTAGTGGACTAGATAACTAAGATCTCTGCCAGTCCAGTATCATTGTCGATTTCACTACTATTGTCCAACTCGACAAATACTCCTACACTTTAACTCAACCACGACAATGGGTTTCTCAGGGTCTGAATCAGAGGAATGAATAGGACGGAGGCGTAGGAGGAGTCTGTAATAAACTATAGGGAGGCAACGGGTTCCAGAAATAATGTAAGCAAGGGGGGAAAAGGAGAAGGAGATTAAGGAAAGAAAGAAAAAATAATAAAATAATACTAACAATGTGAGTGGGAGGATGGGAGACTACAGGAGAGTGGACTGAAAATGAGTTAACCCAGGAGGGAATGTATGGGGATGGGCTCAAGAGGAGGGAGTTCAAGAGTAATAACGAACGAAGAAGAGGGGAGGATGACGGACAGAAGAGGAAGCCAAAGGAGAGGAGGAAAAGTTAAAATCGGAGGAAATGTTAATGAAATGAGGGTCTAGACGGAGAACAGAAGAGGCCTGGATATCGATATGGAAGGAAGGACCAGTAAGGGGTAGAGGGTAGCTGAAATAGAAACAATGGCTGCAGAAGGGTGAAACGGGAAAAGACGGAAGTCTTATTGGGAGTACAGCGGCAAGAAAGAGTGATGGTAGAGAATAAAGTAAAGAGCCAAAGGTGTCGTGAAACGGGGGTAATAGTAATGGAAAGTAACGCATACTGGGAGTGTAGCATAAAAGGAATAAAGGCGAGGGGAGGGAATGTCAGGAGCCTGGAGGATACGAGGAATAAGGGAAGAGATCTGAGTGAAGAGGAGTTGGAGATTCTAAGGAGTAAAGAGAGTGGGTGATAAGAAGAAGAATGTCCCGGGCATGAGACACGGTGTGTAGAGCATGGAGATAGGTAAAGAGGAAAGAACGGACAGTAGAAGTGGCATTCGGGAAGGAACCAATAGACTGAGAGGAAAAGGTGGACACTTGGGCAACCAAGGACTGAAGTGTGTTAATACGATCCCCATTAAGAAGAAGAGCAAAGTATATATTATTAACAATATTAAAGCTGGATGAAAGAACATGCCAATATGGCGGCATCGGAGGTATCAAAAAAAAAGGCGGCTTTGGTGGTATCCAAAAAAAGGCGGCTCCGAAAGACAGGAGGAGCATTAAATATGGAAGTACCGGAAACGACATCTGGGAAGAAAAGTTCAACAGGTAAGAGATTTGACAAGTATATTGATGGATTCGACGAGTCTTATGGCGTCGGATGATGAGCGTGGATCATAGTGTGGTGGTCGGGGAGGAGGAAAAATGGCATGGATTATAGTAGAGGATAGGACATAACGGAAAGAGCGGAGAGGAGACCGTGAACAGGTTGGCGGAGGGGAAGACGAGATGCGCGGTGTTTCGGAGGGGCAGGAGAAGGTGGAAGAGGGGACGGACGGAGGTTAGGAGAACGGAGGCGGTTACTAATAGGAAGACGGGAGAGGCAGAAACGAGGACGGACATGAGTGGCCCGCTGAAGGAGGTACTTGGGAAGGGGAGTGGAATCCCCAGAGGAAGACGAGTGTTGTCGTTTAGATGGATGGCGAACAGTAAGAGGAGGAACATCAGTCACAATATCAGTGGAATCTAACACAGGGGCTAAGGCAAGATCAGAAGAGAGAAGATGGAAAGGATCGGAGGGAGGAGGAGCTGAACCGGAGGAGAGGTGCACGGAAGGAGGCGCGGAAGTATGGGCAGTAGCTGCAGCAGTGGAGGGAGGAAAAGTTTCACCTTGGAGAAAGGAAGCATGAGATGGACCAGTGGAAATGTAGGGAAGTGCAGCTAGACGATCCTCACGGAACTGGAAACGGGTATGTAGTTCCTGAGGATGGATATCTTCTTCAGAATAGGAGAAGGAACGACATCGCCTGAGTCGATCAGTCATGGAGGGAGGAGGAGGAGAAGGAGAGAATGGCACGGAGGAGCCGGGAGTTGACGTAGTGCGCCGAACGTCACGAGGCCGGAGGCGGTAAAGTATGTTCTGGGGAGTAGTATTGTCTCCGAGGAGTCGCTACAGTGAGGGAGTCAATCAATCGCAGAAAGAGGAGGTGGAGAAACAGAGGAGATGGCGTCTACTGGAGAGTGGAGTGCATCACCGGACATAGAGGAAGAGGAGGGGGAAGGGTAGTATTGGAGAGTGGCCTTACGAATGTGGCTGCCGGACGGAAGAGTCAGGACAGGATACGGACGTTGATCATCATCTCGAATCTGTGAAGCATGAGCCTTGATAGTGATGTTACGCTCTTCGTTCCACAGTTCGAAAGTGACGGGGGTAATCTTAAAACCTGGAACCCAGCGACTATCCAACTTGGAGTTCCGAAAATGTCTGCGGTACCACACTAGGTCACCGGGAGCGAAAGATGGCAAGCGAGTGCCCTTATCGTGTAATCGCTGACGCTTCTTAAAGGACTTAAGAGCGTTAAGGCGTACCATCTGGTGTGCAGTACGTTTATTACGGAGAATAATCTCGATCGGGTTGTCACCCATATATCGTCTTTGGGGAGTGAGGAGATTATCCATGGATAAGTTGGGTTTTTGGCCATACGAAAGGTAGAAGGGCGAGAAACCGGTAGTGTCATTAACATTCACGCAAAGAGCTTCAAGAGCTTGTGGGAGATAAACATCCCAATATTGCGTGTTACCATCAACGAACTTGGAGAGGATGTCAAGGAGAGTAGCATGCATCTTCCCATTACGACCGTTCGACTGAGGCCGATAGAAACTGGTCGTAACGTGTTGGATATTAAGTTCGGCAAGTGTGGAATGGAAATTTTACAAGTGAACTGCTTTCCATTATCAGAAAGGATGGATTTAGGATAACCGTGACGAGGAACGAATTCCGTCAGGAAAATGTTAGTAACGGGAATCAGAAGACTGGTCACGAAGAAGAAAGCATTCGGGCCAAACGGAATATTGATCTACGAAGTGTAGTATACAAAGATTTCCCGACTGCGAGAGAGTGTAAGGGCCAGAAAGATCAACACTGACGCATTCCATTGGAAAATGCGTCGGAGACATCTGTTGAGTAGGGAGGCGATAAGGTCGCATGTTGCGTTGTTTTATTGCTCGACAGGAGACATACTGAACAACGTCTTTATAGAGAGTGGACCAAAGGTATCGTTTAGAAATAATATCAACTGTCTTATCACGGCCGACATGACCATTACAATCATGAAACTCGTGGAGAACACGGGAGACGAGTTGACGAGGCACGCAGATCAGGAGAGGGCCGGACTGTTTGGGATTAGAACGATACAGAATGTCGTCTGAAGGAAGAGTAGTGTAAAGAGGGACAGATTTGGGATCACGTTGAAACTGGTTACGAATCTTCAGGAGGTCAGAATCCTGAAGTTGTTCCTTCGCAGTAAAAGAAGGAAAGAGGAGCTCATCAGGACAGGTGGTAGTGGCATCATACGGAGGAAAAACAGGAGGAGCGCGGTTGGAGTTGACAAAAAGAATCTCCATCGCGTTGGCATTTATGTCTGAGGATGCCTTAGGGTCCGACACAGAAGATGGGTGGACATTAGTGCAGGCAGGGTACGGAATACAAGACAGAAGATCAGCAATGGTATTAAGTTCACCTGGAATGTGCTCAATTGTAGCATCATAGCTCTGCAAATTAAGAGCCCAAGTTTGAAGCTTACAGGGTTGCTCCGATGTTTTAGAGATCCAAGTGAGCAACGGCTTATGATCGGACAGAATAATAGGCCGATGTACATCCGGATAAGCTAATCTAGGAATGGAAGAAAGAGCAGACTTGAGATAGTCGAAGGCTTGCTGACAAGCATCAGTCCAGCGAAAGCGATCATACTTTTTTGTAAGAGAGATGAGAGGCTCAGCAGCTAGAGAAACTGATTATGTGCTTACGATAGTAAAAACAGCAGCCTATAAAACCCCGAACATGGCGGACGGAGGTAGGAGGAGACATATCACGGATGGCCTGAACTTTCGAATCATCCGGTCGGATGCTATCTTTATTAATAATGAAGCCCAGATATTTGGTTTCGGTCTGTAGGAAAGCACATTTGCTCAGTTTGAGCATAACTTTGTGGGCGTGCAATCGTGTAAAGACCTTCTCAACGTGAAGTAGATGGTCTTCAAGAGTACCCTGAGTATGTATTAAAATATCGTCAACGTAGGCAAGTGCAAAAGACTGCATGCCCTTAAGCACTTCGTTCATAAGGGATATGTACGTAGCAGTGCTGCCTTTGAGGCCGAAGGGTATGATGTTCCAGGAATAGCTTCCTATATGGGTGCAGAAAGTGGGCTTTACTTTGGCTTCTGGTGACATTGGAATACACCAGAACCCAGAACGGGCATCAAGGGTAGTGAACCAATGTGATGGATGGGTTTGAAAAAAAATCGAAAAAAGGTGATTCGTCTTACGAGGACAAAAGACAAAGAAAATAGTCTACGTTACGGCCACAAGGCCTTCGTCAGGAAAGGAAAGAAAGTGAAGGCTAGATAGGACACATAAAAACTAAATAAAATAAAAAAAAATAAAAACTGGGTACTTCCCTGAAGGCAAGAACCGAAATTCTATCAAAATCGTTCAGCCACGCGGTCATCAATAGACAGCGATTTTGATAGAATTTCGGTTCTTGCCTTCAGGGAAGTACCCAGTTTTTATTTTTTTTTATTTTATTTAGTTTTTGTGTGTCCTATCTAGCCTTCACTTTCTTTCCTTTCCTGACGAAGGCCTTGTGGCCGTAACGTAGACTATTTTCTTTGTCTTTTGTCCTCGTAAGACGAATCACCTTTTTTCGATTCTTTTTCAAACCCATCCATTGTATTCCACGTCTTACCGCAGTTCCCCTCAACTTCCTGAACCAATGTGAGTGACCAATTGTAGCCAAAATATCATCTACCCGTGGGAGAGGGTATAAGATAGTTTTGGTAATGGCATTCAAAACCCGATAATCGCAACAAATGCGATGAGATCCATCTTTCTTAGTGACAATAACGACCGGTGAGGACCAAGAGGACCGAGATATCTCAATAATGCCAGCGGCAATGTCACGTAGACAGATAATGTATTTTACCATCTTGTCCATAATTTGATTACTCTTCTAATGCCATGGTTTCCTTGACATTTTGTATTTCTTTTCTACCTTCGTGGCCCATTTTTTACACCTTCTCAAACCCCACCCGCGTTTGGTTACGTCTGGCTTTCAGTAGAAATCCCCCACTGATCAGAAACGGTCAGCGTAGCGGCAATATTACATAGGCTACACGCACCTGGTCCGTCCAGGGGAATTTCTCTGGTCGCTTTAAAACGTTTGATCACGAGCGGCTGGTACCCTTTGAGGCCTGGGTAACGAGTTTGGTCTGTTTCAGGGGGAGATAACAATCGCGGTCAGTCTCCGGGGTTTTGCCCTTAGAACGCTGCTAGTGATCATAATGTTATGCATCCTTGAAACAGGGGGAGATAAACCGCTGCTAGTAGTGGGTTGTTTGCCCTTAGATGAGCAAAGAGCACATAATATTATGATTGTCTCTCTGGGGGAATTTTCGCAAAGTTGTTGCTTCTGAAACCGTTGTCTTACCCGGTATTACGATTACGCCGATACCTCTGAAGAAATATGCAGGTCAGGTGTCCGGGGGGAGCGTCCTTTGTGATCTATAAGAGTAGACTGGTTTTAATAGACAAAGACATTCGTGAATTTTCCTGGCCCGTAGATGACCATCATGAGATAAGGCAAACTTTAACACAGTACTAGAATGTGTTTGCTTATGTTCTAGTCATTTTCGGGGTGAGTTGACATATCCTATAATTATAATATGATATATTCATGTTAGCTTTTATATATATCTGTTAGGAAAGTGAATTCATTTCTGAGGACTTCTCCTAGTAATTTTATTCAGTGATAAGGTAGCGTTGTCTACGGCTTAGTAAGGGTGCTTAAACTGTTACGGTTTATCATGGGTTAAATGTTAAACTTATAATAACAGATACTAGGCAGAATCAGTCCACAGATGCTTATGGGTTAAGAATAGGCTAAATTAACTGTCATTTCTGTAAGATAATGTCAGGTGTGGATTGTTCACTTAAAAACTGAATAGTGAGATGCAGGTAATAACTCTGGATTATAGGAAGTCATATACTCTTTGATCTAGAGGGTTTCTGTATACATCTAGCAACGAATCGTCAACCCCGTTCCTGAATCAAAACCCCTTTTTGTCAACGCCAAGTTAAGCTCACGCAGTGCAACGGAGCCAACGCTAAATCTGGAATCACCAAATGTAGTAGTAGTTCTCTACTCGCCTATTGGATTACCAGCCAGAGCATTGCGGCTTCCAGAATATCAAAACCGCCCAGCATGCCTATAGCAGAATTCCATATCACCCGCCTTTTTGTGCCTAAACGGGGCACTCAGCAAACCACAGCAAAACCAGTTTAAACAGGATTTACAGCCAAGCAGAGCCTAGCGCCGGATAAGCGCGCCTGAGACTCTTTGTCCTCAAGTGACTTCTTCTGGTGTATTTTCTGGATTATGTGGAACCTCGCACTTAGGAGCGGCCAGCCAAAGATAGACAGAGTTCCAGCCCCACTCGCGCCAGTAGGGGGGAGTCACCAACGATAGCGCCTATACAGTGGTTTTATTCAGGTTAATTCCATCACCGGTGGAGGATATATACGAAAAAACCACTTACTGGAGCTATTCCATTGGTCCCCGAAAGCGGACAGGCTGTCGCTAAGTTCATTCAGTTGGTCAGCAGGAGATAAACAACGTCTTCCAGTGTTCCCTCGCGCAATTAGGGGTCACCAACGTTTAGCCCGACAAGGAAAGTTTGGTATTTCACTTCAGTCATCTTGAAGGATATTTATCGGTAAGACACTTTCTGGAGCTAGCGCCTTTGGTCCCCGAAAGCGGACCCTCTGTCGGACAGCTTAGTTATTTTCTCCACGTTCTACAGGTTTTATGAGTGTTGGTGGTGTGTGTGTTTGTGGGTGTGTATTTGCATTATTGGTGGTTATTGATGATTATTTATGACATTTGAAGAATATTTTGATTATTGATGTAATTTATGCTGTGTATGATGATATGCATTAATTCCATGCTTTTCTTCTTTAATAAAGTTTACACATTTATTAATGCGCTGTTCCCGACCCTTTTCATCCATAATTAAACTTGTTTAGCTCTTTACCAGAATCTCTATGTTTGATAAGAGAAAAGAGTGAGAGCAGGAGATGCTTAGACAGACAAAAGTGAGTTGAGGCTTGGAGAGAGAGATCATTTTGGTAAATCTTCTTCCAGGTTGTCTCAAGTCCATCTCCTATTTACACCTTTCTGTGTGTGTAATCTATAACTCTGCCAGTCCACTATCCCTTGTCGATTTCACTACTATTGTCCAACTCGACAAATACTCCGCACTTTACTCAACCACGACAATTAATGGGGGCCCGTCCGGGATTCTAGAACCCATCTAGTACGACATTTAATATGTGCTCGATCCGAGGATGAATCTCTCACAAGATTATATCTTGATTCTTAGAGTTTAGTGTTCGGCAGATTATAGGAATTTCTTTCCCCTAGACATTACGAACTATTTCTTTGGGTGGAAGTCGGAACAGCGGTTTTTCTCCACAGCAATCATAAATATTAAGTTACATTTATTGTTCATGCTACACATGAGACAGCTGGTAAAGGTTGATGGTATCACTGCTGAGTTTTTGGTTGACAAATCTGACGACTATTGTTGTAAAAGTCAGAAAAAAATTTTTTAGGGTTAATATTTTTTTCAGGAGTAGCTCTTTAATCTGAGATAAGAAGCTGCAGATAGTCAGTTACTAGCTTGCATTTGTACCAAGGGAGGGTGTTCATTCGGATGATAGTAACCAATCCTCTCAATAGCTTAGTACTGACAGAACTGGGGTGAAGTGATAGTAATAAGTTTTACATCACTTACATTTTTTGGAGTTTTTTGGGGTTTTTGCTTGTCGATCAGAGTAGCTACAAACTTTCTTGTTTTTAAAGTTCCCAGGCTAGCCTAGATTTTATTGATTATTAAGTTAATCAGCACCTATTGCACTAGGTAACTAAGATCTCTAGGTTCTACTCTTCTATAGTGTTTGCTCACCCTGATATAATGGCCGATCTAGATAAAGTGCATAGGATTGCCTTCGAGGTAGCTAAGTACATGGAGTACCAGGATAGCGAAATCCAGCCCTTTCTAGAATTTGCAGTAAGCCTGCAGGATCAATACGAGGTACACAATTGGTTTGACAGCAGTTTAATCTTGGCATGGTCCTGTAAACAAACTGGGGAGAGTGAAGCATTCACCCGACAGTATGTAGAAGAAGTGATAGAAGATGAGAAGCAAAGGGAAAAGCAAAGACAAGAACGGGACAAGCAATTGGAAATGGAGCGACAAGAAAGAGACAGAGAAAGCCAAGAAAAGAGCAGGCTACACCAAATCAGAATGAATGAACTGGATAGCCAAATTCGGAGGATGGAAACAGATACTAAATGTAGTCACTCTACTTCCCCTTCTTCTGTGCCCTTAACGGTCAACGCCCCTGCAAACCTTGCGCCCATGAAAGAAAACTTGCCTGCTAAAACCAAACCCCAACTCCAGAAAATTGACTTTCCTTTGGACTTGGATCCGAAGCCCAAACAAGGAAAGATTTTACGTCGGGATAGCAGACCTAAGGCCACGGGGAAAATTACGCAACGTTCCCAGGCATGGAAACTGCACAAAGGTGAGAGAGGTGCTAACAAGCATTGTAATACGGATTGTTCCCGTCTGGCAAGCGGCGAACCCCGAGCCTCTCACGCTCCAGACCGAGCAGCACCTAACCGACACGTGACGTCGAGAAAAGGGAGCCACACCCTATCACGTTATATTTCGCTAGATTCCCGGCCGGACAGCGAAAAACCATATGGAGAGGCGTATACCTCCAACTCAACGATCGTAGAAAGGAGGTGCCGCTCCTCTTATCACCCTGAGCTTATCAGGTGCAAGAATAAGTCGCCTGCTAAAAGGGTTAAACTTTCCAAACCGTTCCAAGGAACCTTGGAAAAACACACCGAGAGTTTTTTCTCGGGCACTTCGCGATCTAACGGGATCTCAAACCGTCCAGTCCGTTGCATGCAGACTGCGGGGCCTGTCAACCAGGAAGTGGATCTCGCATTGCAGGACATTTGCCAACAGACGCCATTAACTTCCTCAGGGGAGGGCAAAGTTGACGTTTATGGTGGACACAGGGTTCCAGGCGAAGGGATCCCTGGTACTCCATTTGAGTCTCTCACACTTCTCAGGGGAGAAGACAGTGAGAAAAGCTGCCTTACTACTGTACAAGGAGCCATTGTTGAGAGCCTTGGCTCACGTCATGCTAGTAATGGTAAAGCGACTCAACAAACTCTGCAACTCGCAGATATTACCTATCTTTCTCCACGGATAGAAGCTACGGAGATCTGTTATGATTTAGTAGAACCCCAGAATGCGATCGATTACTCTCTGCTTCAGGCAGCTGATTTCTCTCATTCAAATCGCATTATTCCAGTGGTCTCAACCCCACTGATTGAAAGCAAAGTAGTCGCCTCCGCCAGGCCATTACAGAGCAACTTGATCATTTCCGTTGACCAAGCCAGAGCTGTGACTAGCAAGGCAAGGAAAGCTCCAGATCCACCTTTAGACGGCACAGGTCTGAAGATTGATCAATGCTCCCACCGAAACAGGGGAGTAGGTGGGGAGAGGCAGAAGAAAAATGCTAGCATTTCTTCGGCCAACGAACGGCTTTATTTACCAACTAGGGTTACACGCGCGCGAAAAATCCCGAAAGACTGCAGCTATAGAGGGTTATTCAAGGCCACGCCCGTGACAGGTAAATATATACATAAGCAGCCTGAGCCCAACAATGATTACACCGCGCATAACAGGCGGATTATCTACGCAGTGGCCAGTGAGTTCAGGCGGGGCCGAAAACCACAACAGGTGCGGATAATTTTCCGGACCATAAACAGGCACAGCGAATTGCGGAAGCAAGGTCAGGTTCATACGGAAACGAAAGGCGTCAGTGCCGACTGGCCTCGCAAAATCCCATTCGCTGAACGTCTATTAGACAGAGGGAAGAAAAGAAATGAACTCAGAGCTAGTCATACAGACAGACAGAAATTGGAAACGTATTTGGTTTATGAGTATAGCATGTTCCAATGATAGGTAACGGACGTCGATGGAAAAGATAATTACTGTCATTTTTGTCCGTATTCCTCGAACTTTAAAAGGGAGGGGGGGGGGCACTTGTCACGTAGACAGATAATGTATTTTACCATCTTGTCCATAATTTGATTACTCTTTTAATGCCATGGTTTCCTTGACATTTTGTATTTCTTTTCTACCTTCGTGGCCCATTTTTTACACCTTCTCAAACCCCACCCGCGTTTGGTTACGTCTGGCTTTCAGTAGAAAATCCCCCACTGGTCAGAAACGGTCAGCGTAGCGGCAATATTACATAGACTACACGCACCT
This sequence comes from Oreohelix idahoensis, assembly GCA_024509875.1. NCBI lineage: Eukaryota > Metazoa > Mollusca > Gastropoda > Stylommatophora > Oreohelicidae > Oreohelix > Oreohelix idahoensis. The sequence goes on from JAMPIV010006083.1 coordinate 152,106, forward strand.
GGTCCGTCCAGGGGAATTTCTCTGGTCGCTTTAAAACGTTTGATCACGAGCGGCTGGTACCCTTTGAGGCCTGGGTAACGAGTTTGATCTGTTTCAGGGGAAGATAACAATCGCGGTCAGTCTCCGGGGTTTTGCCCTTAGAACGCTGCTAGTGATCATAATGTTATGCATCCTTGAAACAGGGGGAGATAAACCGCTGCTAGTAGTGGGTTGTTTGCCCTTAGATGAGCAAAGAGCACATAATATTATGATTGTCTCTCTGGGGGAATTTTCGCAAAGTTGTTGCTTCTGAAACCGTTGTCTTACCCGGTATTACGATTACGCCGATACCTCTGAAGAAATATGCAGGTCAGGTGTCCGGGGGGAGCGTCCTTTGTGATCTATAAGAGTAGACTGGTTTTAATAGACAAAGACATTCGTGAATTTTCCTGGCCCGTAGATGACCATCATGAGATAAGGCAAACTTTAACACAGTACTAGAATGTGTTTGCTTATGTTCTAGTCATTTTCGGGGTGAGTTGACATATCCTATAATTATAATATGATATATTCATGTTAGCTTTTATATATATCTGTTAGGAAAGTGAATTCATTTCTGAGTACTTCTCCTAGTAATTTTATTCAGTGAGAAGGTAGCGTTGTCTACGGCTTAGTAAGGGTGCTTAAACTGTTACGGTTTATCATGGGTTAAATGTTAAACTTATAATAACAGATACTAGGCAGAATCAGTCCACAGATGCTTATGGGTTAAGAATAGGCTAAATTAACTGTCATTTCTGTAAGATAATGTCAGGTGTGGATTGTTCACTTAAAAACTGAATAGTGAGATGCAGGTAATAACTCTGGATTATAGGAGATAGTCACTGATTCCTTTTTGATAGATATTTCTAGTGGCAAGGGAGGATCATTTTATGCTTACTTGTGTGGCTAGGCACTAGTCTATAACTTTCACTGAAAGCAGTCACCAGGCATAGATATAATTATATCTTATGATCTAGCCACAACTGTATTATTATAGCAAGAACATTGCATTTTCTTTGTACTCATTTTGTGGAATGCTAATATATTTTCCAAAGGGGACATACGATTTATTTGTGTAATGTTGGAAGGAGCGGAGCATGACTAGGTTATAAAACATTAGATTGATTTTGTCGTTGCTTGAAGTTAAAAGGTGTCTCTTTTGGGTCTCAGTTTCAGGGAGACCGAATCGCTAGAGCAGACTCCAGTCAGGCGAAGAAAGTCATATACTCTTCGATCTAGAGGGTTTCTGTATACATCTAGCAACGAATCGTCAACCCCGTTCCTGAATCAAAACCCCTTTTTGTCAACGCCAAGTTAAGCTCACGCAGTGCAACGGAGCCAACGCTAAATCTGGAATCACCAAATGTAGTAGTAGTTCTCTACTCGCCTATTGGATTACCAGCCAGAGCATTGCGGCTTCCAGAATATCAAAACCGCCCAGCATGCCTATAGCAGAATTCCATATCACCCGCCTTTTTGTGCCTAAACGGGGCACTCAGCAAACCACAGCAAAACCAGTTTAAACAGGATTTACAGCCAAGCAGAGCCTAGCGCCGGATAAGCGTGCCTGGGACTCTTTGTCCTCAAGTGACTTCTTCTGGTGTATTTTCTGGATTATGTGGAACGTCGCACTTAGGAGCGGCCAGCCAAAGATAGACATAGTTCCAGCCCCACTCGCGCCAGTAGGGGGGAGTCACCAACGATAGCGCCTATACAGTGATTTTATTCAGGTTAATTCCATCACCGGTGGAGGATATATACGAAAAAACCACTTACTGGAGCTATTCCATTGGTCCCCGAAAGCGGACAGGCTGTCGCTAAGTTCATTCAGTTGGTCAGCAGGAGATAAACAACGTCTTCCAGTGTTCCCTCGCGCAATTAGGGGTCACCAACGTTTAGCCCGACAAGGAAAGTTCGGTATTTCACTTCAGTCATCTTGAAGGATATTTATCGGTAAGACACTTTCTGGAGCTAGCGCCTTTGGTCCCCGAAAGCGGACCCTCTGTCGGACAGCTTAGTTATTTTCTCCACGTTCTACAGGTTTTATGAGTGTTGGTGGTGTGTGTGTTTGTGGGTGTGTATTTGCATTATTGGTGGTTATTGATGATTATTTATGACATTTGAAGAATATTTTGATTATTGATGTAATTTATGCTGTGTATGATGATATGCATTAATTCCATGCTTTTCTTCTTTAATAAAGTTTACACATTTATTAATGCGCTGTTCCCGACCCTTTTCATCCATAATTAAACTTGTTTAGCTCTTTACCAGAATCTCTATGTTTGATAAGAGAAAAGAGTGAGAGCAGGAGATGCTTAGACAGACAAAAGTGAGTTGAGGCTTGGAGAGAGAGATCATTTTGGTAAATCTTCTTCCAGGTTGTCTCAAGTCCATCTCCTATTTACACCTTTCTGTGTGTGTAATCTATAACTCTGCCAGTCCACTATCCTTTGTCGATTTCACTACTATTGTCCAACTCGACAAATACTCTACACTTTACTCAACCACGACAGGCAAGCACATCTGTAACAGATTTCTCTACAATCTCCCGATTCTTTAAGGAAGTATGGTATGGCTTGAGAGAAACTGGAACCTCTGTGGCGGTCTGTATATCCATAGTAACAGTACCAGTTCGTTGGAGCTCCATATCTGAATGAGCTAACATATTTTGATGTTTGGCCACAAACTGACGGATGCGTGTAGCATGAGGGGAGTCAGTCGGCAATTGCCCAAACAACTGAGCCAGTCGTGAAAGCTGGGTAGACGAGGAAAAGGCAAGAGAAGGAGAGAGGTATGGGAAGAGAGGCTTCGGGGGAGATGGACGGTGGCATGAAGAAAGAGGAACAGAGGGAAAAACAGAAGGAGGTGGTGTGCGACGTTGAGGAGGTAATTTACAGAGAGGCGAACGCACAGTCTTAACGGCACAAATATGGGTGGGGGACAAGAGAGGAGGTAGAGCAACCGGATGGAAGGAGGTAGTCGAGGGATGGCATGTGAAAGAGGGAGGCTTGCTAAGTAAAAGAGTGCGACGCTAGCTGAGCAATCACAGAGCCTCGCTTAAGGGTGGCGGTTTTCCCGGAGGTGTTAAGAAGCATAAGAGGGAAGTCACGTTTGGTAGAGACCGTAACAATACCGTCGACCACATTGATACAAGGATCATCAAGAATGTCAGTGTCAGGTAACGGCTCAACAATGACGGTGTGACCAAACGAGATATAGTCAGAACGCTTAACCCGACCAGTGACAATGGTTAAAGCGTGAGGCTGGAGAGTGACAGGAGCAGTAAGACGCACAAGGGAGGCAAAATGAATATCATCCTGGAGAGGGATGTATTCATTATTAAGACGGATTACCTTCAAATCAAAGTAGATATGGGCGTGATGACGAAGAAGGAAATCTCGACCGATAATGAAGTTCCTTGACATGGCTCTAGTGATAATAAAAGGGTGGTCAATAAACTGTGACCCTGTCTGGAGACGTATAATCGCAATACCGATAGAACGTAAGGCTTGGCCAGTAACGGAGGCCAGAGGAGTAGAAGAACGAACAAACCGGACGTGCTTGCGAATCTGTCTGAATAACTGTTCTCGTATGAGGCTGACAGTGGCCCCAGTATCAATGAGAGCACGATAGCTCTTCTTACTGATAGAAATAAGGCACGAGGAAGGGTCCGGAATAACACGAAGAGGAGAAACATAAGAGACAGGCGAGGAAGACATAGCTGGTGGAAGAGAAGGGAAACCGTGACTATGGAAGGACCTATCCCTACGAGATGGATGTTATATGTTAGATAAGTCCAAAGTCTCAATAAATGAACTCTTTATTGTTGATACAAAGATTATGGACTCATTTCCAATTAGCCATGCATTTCTGTAGAAATATTCTGCTACATTTAATCTCTAAGCAGAGCTTTCTTAAAATTTTGCCACATATATTCTCGAAGTAACAATATGGTTACTTTCTCTCTCAATCTTTGCTCAGTTTTGATTCTTGGTGGGAACGTTATACTGCTTAGGTTTATGCATGACGGTTTTATATACTGAAATTTCCTACTACAAAATAAAGTTCAATGCGAAACCTAATTCTATTTCGAGTCGGTACTTGCGGGCGCTATGAACCCAAAAGGGTAAAGTCCCAGAAAAACATGTCGGTTAATCTCCTTTTTCAAGCTCCTAGCAACCAGCCTCTGATCTAAAAAATCTTTGTAACTATGTGATGTTGACCAATCAGTATTCTCTATACTCTGGACCTCCGGCCTAACTTATGTGTTTTCCACACAAGGTTTGATGACGTCATTGGTTCATGTTTGCATAGATTGATGACGTCATGGATTCTTGACTAGTGTTCATTCCACTTGCTAGTCTTATTCAAGTACCTAGTGAATTAGTCTTGCTTAAGTGCTCTTAATACAATCTATCAGATGATGGCCCGAGTAGTGCTAAATGGAACGTAGTAGGCCATACGGTTACACAAATTGCCACAAAATCCATCGTTGCAATAGCATGTAAATGCTTGATGCAGACTTCCTGTAAGTGGAACAGGCTACAGTGCTACAGCAATGCTCCATAAGAAGCGCAAATGGCGTACAGTATATATTCGAGTATACGTCGAGCAATAGTTTCCCTTTTTTTTTGGACCTAAAAAAAAAAAGGTTAACCCGACATATCCGAGCCCAAAGGAAAAGATTTATGAAACCAGTGAGTGTTGCACCATGTCCTTACTGCCACACACTTGTATATTCAGATATAAACGTGCTGCTTGATTAAATGTTTTTATCAAAATATCTTAAGTAATACACGTTTTAACTCTTATTAAGTCACAAATTTCAACTGGAGTACGCCCTGTTGACCAGCCACCTTCGTTTGATTTATCACCAATACCATTACTTCTTTCACTAGATTTAATTTTGTCAGAGTCTAAATCATGCCGCTATTCAATATCCACACATGATTTGGCTGCAGAATTAGCATCCTGACAAAATAATAAGTCAGGATAACCCCCCCCCCCCCCTTTTTTTTTACTCTCCCCCCCCCCCCCCCCCTCCCCATGAACCTTGGCTGTTTAAAAAAAAATCACGAAAAATCATAATATTGATCGCGTTTAACAAACAAACAAACAATCAGAAAAGCGGAGTATTTTAAAGTAGGCCTACCGGAAATCTATTTATAACTCAAGTCTCGCAGGATACCGAGAACTCGTTGCTTCTTAGCATCCTGCTAAAAAACAAGTCACCTCTCAGATCTCAAAGCAAACATTCAACCGCGGGGAAAGTTTTGGCTTTAAAAAAGATCCCCAAAAGTCATAATATCGATCACCTCTTAAATAAAATTCAGAAATATGGAAGAATTTTACTACGAAAATCTATTTATAACTCAGGTCTCACTAGATACCGAGATCTCGATGCTACTTAGCAACGACTGACAACAGTAATAATGACTTTCCAGGCGAACGAGCGAACGAACTTTATTTTCAAAGTGTTGAGAATTGGGCACTCAGGCCCGTCTGACTTTCTTCCCTTCCTTTCTCTCATCTTTTATACTGAATTGATTTATTCTCACATGTACTCGTATTTTACATATTAATAGGGCGATTTCAAACGTGTTAAACGGGAAAGGATTAAGTTGAAAGTGAAAACAATTTCCAGAAAGCTAAGGAAGTTTTAATGCAATGGAGGAATTCGGAAATCGACGAAAAAATCATTCGGGTCTTTATTTTTGGTTGATTTTTAAGTCCTAAAGTGTAGGGGTCGACTTATAGTCGGATCGACTTATACTCAAGTATATACGGTAATATCGTCAGTACCACATGCCTAAAGAGTCCCACTTTACGTTCTTTCAGTTAGTCCTGAATGCTTCCGGTGGAATATTCTCTTGTCACTGCTAGTGCCCCTTGATGTATAGAGAGTTACGCGAACTATGTCAGAATCGAAAACGAGGCTGAACGACGTAGACGCCATTTTCGGTTGAACAATACCAGGGCTAGTTGCGAGGATAAGCATCGAGTAAAATTTTTTTTAATTTTTTTTAAATTAATGAAGAAAAATATCCCGTTCAACCTCTGATGGGTTATAATTAGGATATATATTGTTTTCAATTCCAAATAATATGAACAACTGCCGACATGAGAAAGTGGCATCACATTTGTCAAATCATTGTAAATAGGGACAATCACAATTATGCTAATACGTTAAATAAATAAAAAACAAACAAACAAAAAAAAACATACAAACAAAAAAACAAAATCAAGAAGAAACTCTGAACAAGAATAATATTAAAATGGAGGGGTGTAAATTCCTGGTGGTTCCAGTTATATAACTGACTTTAACAGATATTTAATTGAGTTCCATCTGTTAAAAGTCATATGCATTGTAAGAACAGCATCAGACCTTCACATTCCCAGACACTAATATTAACATTTGTTCGTGTTAAATATTGTTTGACTATATTATGCACTTCCCTAGGTCTGTCTGTTCTTAACACCTCTTCTATATTTATAAGATTATATATATATTACCAAGCTTCGTCTGTTTAATTCAAATGTTATCTCAGTGTTAACATACGGCTGTGAGAGTTGGAAAATAACAAAATCATTGGAGAACAAGCTGAATACATTCGAGAACAAATGTCTTAGAAAACTCATGAACATCAGTTGGAAAGAATTCAAGACTAATCGACAAATAAGAGAAGACTCTAGGCAGAAATATGTCTCCGACTATATAAGGAAAAGACGATGGTCATATATCGGTCATGTCCTACGAATGCAAAACAACAGAATACCACTACAGGCGCTCACTTGGGTTCCTGAGGGTAAGCGGAAAAAAGGAAGACCAAAAGAAACACTCAGAAGAACAATAATAAGAGAAGGAAGAACGTTGGGCCTAAATAATGTGCAAGAGCTAAGAGGAGTGGCGTCACAACGAACTGGAAAGTGCACTATCTCCCCAGCTTCGCATTGACATGTCTGATAAGTGCAGATGTGATGAAAGGGAAATGATCTTGGGAAATACGTGTTGAGTAGAGTTAATTTTGGGTTAGAGTACTTGCTTACAGATTGGTATGGATTTGTTTAAAGATATCTCCTCTTAGTTTCGTGGAAGACAGTATGTCAGATAGCAGGTGAACTCTGGTCATAATGTACTGTTTCTGAACTGTTTTTTAAGTAATGTGTGAATAGCTCTCGCGGCTAGTGTCCGCAGGGATTTTTGAGAGCAGTGTTAAGAGAACAGTAGATTCTCGTGACTGTGTGAACGGGGTGTGTTCCCGTGGGTTCAGTCTATGCAGGGTTTTTGACTGAGGTGGTCAGCCCTAAGGTGTTTTTTTGGATAATGGATGCCTGCGCAGGGCTATAGAGATTTTGTAGGCCTTGATTATTATATATCTGCCGTAGATGCAGTATTTGTGCACTGATGTGAAGTATAGAGATTTTGTAGGCCTTGATTATTATATATCTGCCGTAGATGCAGTATTTGTGCACTGATGTGAAGTATAGAGATTTTGTAGGCCTTGATTATTATATATCTGCCGTAGATGCAGTATTTGTGCACTGATGTGAAGTATAGAGATTTTGTAGGCCTTGATTATTATATATCTGCCGTAGATGCAGTATTTGTGCACTGATGTGAAGTATAGAGATTTTGTAGGCCTTGATTATTATATATCTGCCGTAGATGCAGTATTTGTGCACTGATGTGAAGTATAGAGATTTTGTAGGCCTTGATTATTATATATCTGCCGTAGATGCAGTATTTGTGCACTGATGTGAAGTATAGAGATTTTGTAGGCCTTGATTATTATATATCTGCCGTAGATGCAGTATTTGTGCACTGATGTGAAGTATAGAGATTTTGTAGGCCTTGATTATTATATATCTGCCGTAGATGCAGTATTTGTGCACTGATGTGAAGTATAGAGATTTTGTAGGCCATGATTATTATATAACTGCCGTAGATGCAGTCTTTGTGCACTGATGTGGAGTAGAGATTTTGTAGGCCATGATTATTATATAACTGCCGTAGATGCAGTCTTTGTGCACTGATGTGGAGTAGAGATTTTGTAGGCCATGATTATTATATAACTGCCGTAAATGCAGTCTTTGTGCACTGATGTGGAGTAGAGATTTTGTAGGCCATGATTATTATATAACTGCCGTAGATGCAGTCTTTGTGCACTGATGTGGAGTAGAGATTTTGTAGGCCATGATTATTATATAACTGCCGTAGATGCAGTCTTTGTGCACTGATGTGGAGTAGAGATTTTGTAGGCCATGATTATTATATAACTGCCGTAGACGCAGTCTTTGTGCACTGATGTGAGGAGTAGAGATTTTGTAGGCCAGGATGTGTAAGGGCCGTATGGTGTGTTAACTACATTATGAAGATTCATGTTTCGATGTAACTGTATTCGTCTAGATCTACGTGATGTTATAATTGTAATAAACCATGGTTAAAATATCATCAGACGTTACACCATTCCATGACTTGGTGTGTGCGCTACTGTGAGTGACTGTCCCAAACCACACTCACCTTCTTCACCATAATTAATTACATATAACATTTGGATTCTCCGTCACTAAAAAACCCTTTAATTATCAGTGGTGGACCAAACCAACGGGTCGTAACACCCACATTACATTCGCGTAACAAGAGGGTAAATTAGGTCAGATTCTGGACCAGTCATTACAAGTGGGAACACTGAACTGTGTTATGTTTGGCTCTGTGTGGGCGTGGCTTAATTCAACTGTACACAGGTATCAGCTGACTGCGCATATCCATCCTCATATCTTGGCGTGTTGTAGCAACTAAACTGACTTTATCAGTTGGTTTCCATATCAAACAGCTGTTATCTGATAGCGACATTGATGCCATAATTGTTACAGTGCTTGTTCCAGTCTTTCCATATGCAGATTCAACTATAGGTGCAGTATTTTGGAGAGTTCGTCTGCACGTATACCTCAAGTGATTGCGGGGTTGCTGTGATCGGTTCCTGTCGTCTGATGCATTGTTGAGGACATACTGTACAGTGGCAGGGATTTGAAGACAAGAGTGCCTAGTCCTTGTACCTTTTCTGCAGTGGAGTGTTTTAACGTCAGAACTTTGTGATATCCAGTGTGTTAGCGAAAGGGTCAGGATTACCTTCAGTTAAGTGCTTTTGTTGTGTGTAAATGTTGCCACTTCTGTCCATGTCAACAGCCTCAATCTGCACTATCCTATTCTATTGATAACTATTGTTGTTGTTGTCGATAATTATATCGATTAATTATAGAATGTGATGATGTACAGGGATTGATGATACAATATTTGAGATCTAAACTTGATTTGGTATAATGAAAGTTTAATTAAGACATATATGGTTGACTAAGTAAACAAGTCACAATGGATTCTGATACAGATCCGGAGGATATGAGACCTGTATTAGAGTATCTGTTTCAGGAAGGAACAGATTATCAGGGATTAAAAGGCCCAGAGCTTGAGTCACATGTTATGGACAAGTTTTTGGTCTCTGCATCGAGATCTCTAAGAGAGTTTGCTAATGAGAGATTTCAGTCAATTCCTCATGTGAGTATGGCTGAGGATCTGGCAAGGTTATTGGTTTTGGACCTTCGTCTGTTCTTGGACAATTATATTAGTATTAAACGTGATAGCATATTGAAGAGTATTCGTACGTTATTGCTCGACGGCATATATAGTGACCAGGAAGAAGAGTTAAAAGAGAAGAAGCAAATAGGAGACATAAAACAGAGTACCCTAGAGCAAAGGGAAAGTTTTATAGAATGTACTGCTGAAGTAAGTGAGTTACATGAAAAAGTCTCTAAACTTACAGATGATTTAGGCAAATCAAACTCAGAACTTGCTAGTGTTCAAGCAAGTTTGGATTCAGCATTGTTGAACATAGAGCAATTGGAAGTTCAGATGAAAGAGAAGCAAATTGAGGTTGAAAAACTTACACAGGAGACTCAACAAAAGAAAGAGACATTAGTAGAGTTGATGGTTGAGAAAGAGAAGGTTGATAGGCTTACGAATAGTCATGATATTGAGATTGAGAGGATTGATAAAGAGAGAGTGAAAGAATTAATGGTGGAGAAAGACAAATTGATTAAGATTGAAAATTTGCTAGCAGAGGAAAGCTGCAAGGTCTTAAAAGCGGAGAGTTTAAACAAGAAATTAAGTGAACAGATTGCACTTAAGGACTTTGAGATTGTAGAAGCAAGAAGAAGAATAAATGGTCTGCTTGACGTAGTCTTGAATAGCAATATGTGGTCTTCCGTCAGTGTTGACGATGATAGACAGAAAGTTTCTTATCATCAGAACACTAAAGCAAAAAGCCAGCCTTATACACTTTTTGCGGATTCTACGGTCAAGAATGGTGGACATAGATCTTTCCGTGGGAGATATAACTTCTCACGCAATACAGATGATTCCAATGATAATGATTGCTGGCGGCAGAATAACAAAGGAAAATCTACAGTAATATCCAGTCCTGTAGATAAGGAAAGAAACAGTGCTAAATCTCAAGTCAGTGTGTTAAAAACCAACAGCGTATTTATTGACAGATCTGATAAATTGGTTACAAGTAACAAACATACTACTGCTTGTTCCATGAAGGAAACAAATGTTGTGAAAAAAAATAAAGAGATTGTCAAACCTTCTAGTCATACCCAGTCAAGGCAGTGTGACTCATTTTTTAAACACATTGCCACAAGCAAAGAAAAAAATAATTTTGATAGGAGACATAACCCTAAGGTTATAAAGTACCAAGGGAGTTCATCCTACGGTAACGTTTCTTCTCCCAAAAACAAGAAAAAATGTGACAGATCTCAACATTGTGATTCTAAAAGTTTAGAAAACTATAGCAGAAGTAATTATATGAAAGTTCATCAGTCTAGTAATAATTTTTCTGCTAAAAAGTCAGTTCTATCTGATGGACATTGTTATCTGGGAAGAAGTATTAAGAATAACTATTGTAACTGGGATTTAAATCAGTACAACGGTGTTAATAGAGCAAATAACAATGCTCTCAAAAGAAATTATACAGATCGCAACCAGGTTAGCTGTGCTCCACATAAGAGCAAGATTATTATTAATCAGAGTAATAGGAACGGTAATAGGTTCTTAAATGCTTTTGCTTGTCATGCTGATAGGTTTGAGAGATCATCTCGGTCTTGTGAAGGTAGTAAATTTTTTTCAGCCTACCGCACTGACAACTGTGAATTATAGGTCAGGTTGTCCCTGGGACGTCTATGTTGTCTGCTATGTGACGAGAGTTGTTGACATCGCAGGAGGGCCACAACCTTACACCACGGAGTTCGGGTAATTGTGTAGTGAACTTTTCCGTGTTTCCTCATAATCTTACCATGGATTAAAATAGATATTTTCATTTGTATTGTCTCACAGCGAGCGACTTTGCGAGGGGAATCACCATTCTAATTTTACATTACCTGGGAGAGATGTAGATCACTGTGTACCATTTATCCATTCAAGCGAGCCTAGACAGTACGTTAACCCACCGTGTCATGATGTCACCTTGCGTGTTGATGAGATGTTCGCAAGACCTCGAAGGAATTTTTTTTTTTTTTTTTAAAGGTCCTGTTTATTTTTTGTTCTGTTTACAAACACTGAATGTTATTGTATTCTTTAGTATAGAACTTTATATGTTGTTAATGAAATATTATGTAATCTTTGTAACATTTGATTGCCATAATTATTTGTTGGTTGTTACTTATATGACTGTATTTTAATTATGCATTAAATAATTTCTATGCACAAACTTATTTACTGAGACAATGTAATAGTCATTTTCATAGATAGTCCTGAGTGTTTATTCACTACTTAAAATTTTGTTTTGTTTTTTCATCATGGATTTGATACCATGTTTAATTAACATATTTATATACAGATTATTTGAATTAATTGTTTAGTGAAAGGTAATTTTAAACATAACTTGTATGTATTATTAATGATTTTTCGTTGAAGTTAAGGACGTATTCTGAAACTTGGTTTCCATTTTTTCTCAATTATGACATTTGATAATTTAAACGATTCGATTTTTTTTGTCAGCTAGAATTAACTTAAATTTCCTATAAATTAAGTGGGTAGAATTAACAGCGACGGCTGATACTCTTGTTCATTTAAAGAATTTAAATATCTGATTATAATACATAGTTAAGATAAATAATATTACACTTATATATATATTTATAACTTCGTTTGTAGTTAACATTTTATTACCCAATGTGACGTTTCTTTGATGTATTTTTTTTTTTTAAAAAAAGAAAGAGAAAAAAAAAAACTTACACGTTTTGATGTGTGTCTATTTAAAGATAAGATTATTTTTATGTTACTCAGCTAATTTAATTGTTAGTTATTAATTATAGCTACATATTACTTAGAAATAAAAATACTATTTTTATTTAACCTAAAGAGAAGAAACATTTTTTGTATTGTAAATTTTTGGAAAATGTGTTTTGAACATTGTGATATTTATTTTTTTTTCTGCGCCAGCGCTAGATTGTATGTTAGGGTTACTATTATGTAGTGACATTAATTCTTTGAAAATGTTGTGATGTTTGGATGTATTTTTTGGTTGTTAGCGCTTGACTATGCGTCAATGCGGAACTTGTGTTATCGTTAATAATTTTTTGTTTGGGTGATATTTGATGTAATTTATTTTTAGTTATGTATAAGTTTATAATTTAGTTAAATTACTTATTATGCTGTGCTTGTCATAAGCTTTCTTTTTTGTGTTAGTATATAAATATACTTTAGCATTTTTGTATTTTACAATACGTTGTTATATTTGGATAGTTATTGTTAGGTGTTGTTACCAACTTTCTTTACATTTGCATCTTTACTGTCATCTCTCTTTGTTGACTATTCGTCATTTCTTTACATCTTTTCTGTTGTCTTTTCAGTATTGTCTGATATTTTGTTTATGCTTCCGTGTTTCATCTTTGATGTCATTCATACTTCTAGTATACTTTTTTCGTGTTACGCTATTTATACTTTCATTCTTTGTAGTGTTAAGTTAATTATATGACTTTAGATAATGTAATTGGTTCTTATAGTTCTATTTGTTTTACATGTATGGAATTGTTGTCTTCATTGTCATCTTATGATTCTATTTGATTCTTATCATATTCCCATTTCATATTTTGTCTTTTCTCGTATGATAATTTATTTTCTGTTTAGTTTGTACTATGTATACTTAATTTGGGTTTTGTATTAGATTAATTTTTATTTTGGTATGCTTGAATGATTATGTTGGATGATTTAGTCGTTATCTTACATTTATTGATGATATTTTTGTAGATGTGCTATGTTCTCTTGTCATAGGTATATTTTTGTAGGTAATTGATAGAACTTCATTAATTTTTTTAAAAAAATTTTTGGGAATTAATTTAAGAGGTATCTGATATAACTTCATTGACCGTTAAATTTTTGGGAGTTAATTTTCAACAAAAAAAAAAAAATGATATAATCATTTTTTTTGCCCTGGGAGTGTGGCAAACTGATAAGTGCAGATGTGATGAAAGGGAAATGATCTTGGGAAATACGTGTTGAGTAGAGTTAATTTTGGGTTAGAGTACTTGCTTACAGATTGGTATGGATTTGTTTAAAGATATCTCCTCTTAGTTTCGTGGAAGACAGTATGTCAGATAGCAGGTGAACTCTGGTCATAATGTACTGTTTCTGAACTGGTTTTGAGTGATGTGTGAATAGCTCTCGCGGCTAGTGTCCGCAGGGATTTTTGAGAGCAGTGTTAAGAGAACAGTAGATTCTCGTGACTGTGTGAACGGGGTGTGTTCCCGTGGGTTCAGTCTATGCAGGGTTTTTGACTGAGGTGGTCAGCCCTAAGGGGGTTTTTTGGATAATGTATGCCTGCGCAGGGCTATAGAGATTTTGTAGGCCTTGATTATTATATATCTGCCGTAGATGCAGTATTTGTGCACTGATGTGAAGTATAGAGATTTTGTAGGCCTTGATTATTATATATCTGCCGTAGATGCAGTATTTGTGCACTGATGTGAAGTATAGAGATTTTGTAGGCCTTGATTATTATATATCTGCCGTAGATGCAGTATTTGTGCACTGATGTGAAGTATAGAGATTTTGTAGGCCTTGATTATTATATATCTGCCGTAGATGCAGTATTTGTGCACTGATGTGAAGTATAGAGATTTTGTAGGCCTTGATTATTATATATCTGCCGTAGATGCAGTATTTGTGCACTGATGTGAAGTATAGAGATTTTGTAGGCCTTGATTATTATATATCTGCCGTAGATGCAGTATTTGTGCACTGATGTGAAGTATAGAGATTTTGTAGGCCTTGATTATTATATATCTGCCGTAGATGCAGTATTTGTGCACTGATGTGAAGTATAGAGATTTTGTAGGCCTTGATTATTATATATCTGCCGTAGATGCAGTATTTGTGCACTGATGTGAAGTATAGAGATTTTGTAGGCCATGATTATTATATAACTGCCGTAGATGCAGTCTTTGTGCACTGATGTGGAGTAGAGATTTTGTAGGCCATGATTATTATATAACTGCCGTAGATGCAGTCTTTGTGCACTGATGTGGAGTAGAGATTTTGTAGGCCATGATTATTATATAACTGCCGTAAATGCAGTCTTTGTGCACTGATGTGGAGTAGAGATTTTGTAGGCCATGATTATTATATAACTGCCGTAGATGCAGTCTTTGTGCACTGATGTGGAGTAGAGATTTTGTAGGCCATGATTATTATATAACTGCCGTAGATGCAGTCTTTGTGCACTGATGTGGAGTAGAGATTTTGTAGGCCATGATTATTATATAACTGCCGTAGACGCAGTCTTTGTGCACTGATGTGAGGAGTAGAGATTTTGTAGGCCAGGATGTGTAAGGGCCGTATGGTGTGTTAACTACATTATGAAGATTCATGTTTCGATGTAACTGTATTCGTCTAGATCTACGTGATGTTATAATTGTAATAAACCATGGTTAAAATATCATCAGACGTTACACCATTCCATGACTTGGTGTGTGCGCTACTGTGAGTGACTGTCCCAAAACACGCTTCACCTTCTTCAACCAAAAGATAAAAAACTCTTTAATTATCAATGTCATTGGGCCAAAAGGGCTGGAAAGCTCGAGTGCCGCTGGTTAGAAAAAAAAAATATATATATATATATATATGTCACGAGCTGGCCTTCAAAGTATGTATACGCTGCTTAGACAGCGCAGACTTCGCTGGCTTGGCCATGTTCGCCGCATGGAAGATGGTCGCATCCCAAAAGATATCTTCTACGGACAATTAGCAGATGGCAAGAGAACAGTTGGGCGACCACAGCTGAGGTTCAAAGATGTGTGCAAGAGAGATATGAGGGCACTGGACATGGATCCAGCAACATGGGAGGATGAAGCTGCCGATCGCACTAAGTGGCGATGCTATTTACGGCACCACCTCAGATTGGGCGAAGAGAGGCTCACACAAGAAGCAGAGGAGGGGAGAAAACATCGAAACCAGGAAAATAAGCTGTTGAGGGCTGCCACCTTAGGGGCGCATTCCCATAGTCAGTTATGACTGAAGGGGCTATTATTATTATTATTATTATTATTATTATTATTATTATTATTATATATATATATATATATATATATATATATATATATATATATATATATATATATATATATATATATATATATATATATATATATATATATATATATATATATATAATAATAATAATAATAAATTCTTTAAGCACCAAACACGGCGCATAAGGCAGAAACCAGTGCTCTCCAGGTTGTTCGTTGTGACGCCACTCCTCTTAGCTCTTGCACATTATTTAGGCCCAACGTTCTTCCTTCTCTTATTATTGTTCTTCTGAGTGTTTCTTTTGGTCTTCCTTTTTTCCTCTTACCCTCAGGAACCCAAGTGAGCGCCTGTAATGGTATTCTGTTGTTTTGCATTCGTAGGACATGACCGATATATGACCATCGTCTTTTCCTTATATAGTCGGAGACATATTTCTGCCTAGAGTCTTCTCTTATTTGTCGATTAGTCTTGAATTCTTTCCAACTGATGTTCATGAGTTTTCTAAGACATTTGTTCTCAAATGTATTCAGCTTGTTCTCCAATGATTTTGTTATTTTCCAACTCTCACAGCCGTATGTTAACACTGAGATAACATTTGAATTAAACAGACGAAGCTTGGTATGTATATTCAATGATCGTAATTTCCAAATGTTAGATAATCTATTGAAGGCGCTAGCTGCCAAAGCAATTCTAGTATGGATTTCTCTTGTTGTGTCACCATCCTGAGTCATTTTACTGCCTAAATAATTGAAACTTTCAATTTATTTATATATACATATATATATATATTTATTTATTTATTTATATTTATATAGTCATAAATATATATATATATATATATATATATATATATATATATATATATATATATAATATAATTTATATAATTTTAAATTATATAATATAAATTATATAATTATATAATTTTAATATATAAAATTATATAATAAAAATTTGATATATATATATATATATATATATATATATATATATATATATATATATATATATATATATATATATATATATATATATATATATATATATATATATATATATATATATATATATATATACAGTACTTTGCAAAAAAAAATGGCAGTCATATTGCTCAGCTAAATATGCTGAAATCTAATTAAATATGCATGTTCTGCGCCAAATTTGCACTCAATTTAAGTGAGCAAACACTACCAAAAGTAAAAAAAAAAAATTAGCGGGGAGTAATGTCCCTTGATAATAGAGCAGACGACAATTTCTAATGCTAGTGGCAGAAAATGGATACAAAGTCAAAGTCTATGTTAATTTCACAGCTTTGGAATGAAGGAAATCAAACATGTTCCAACATTTCTAAAACCTTGAACATTCCTGAGCGGACTGTCTACAGAGTTGTGAGTAAATTAAAAGCAGGTAATGGAATCGAGCGAAAAGAAGGTAGTGGGAGGCCAAGAATTTTGGACACAAAGGACCATCGGCGTCTCGCCCAAATCGTTCGGGCTGGGCCAATGAAGAGTGTAGAAAACATACGGCAGCGCATTATCGGGTTGGGAAGCCCAGAGGTATCTAATGCTACGTCAACCGGGAGCTACACAGGATGAATTACAAAAAAGCGGTTAATTTCGTCACCATTGCTCACAGAGACTCACAAACAGATGTGCTTGAACTGGTGCCACGAACACCAAAATATGTCATGGGACAATGTGATTTTTTCAGATGAATGTTCTGTTTGGTCTTATCCTGCCCAAATAAATATTTGGACGAAAGACTCTGTAACGCTTGTGTACCAGCAACCGAAACATACCTAGAAATTCCATCTTTGGGGAGGGGTGTCAGCAAGAGGTGCCACCCCACTGTGTGTTTTCACAGGAATTCTCACGAAAGAAAGGTACATCGACATACTAGAGGGACACCTTCTGCCATTTATGCAGGTCTTGTACCCCGATGGGTGCACATTTCAACATGACAATGACCCAAAACATACAGCTCATACCACCAAAGCATGTCTGCAAGAGAAGAATGTGATAGTGCTGAAGTGGCCCAGCAACAGTCCCGACCTAAACCCAATTGAAAACGTTTGGGCACTACTCAAGAATCATTTAAAAAAGAGTGGACTCAGAGACGTTAAACAATTGAAGAAGGTAGCTGAAAAATACTGGGACAGTCTGACTCACAATTACCTACAAACACTTGTGGGAAGTATGCCTCGCTGCATCCAGGCTTGCCTTGCTGGAGAAGGCAACATTATATTGTACTGAAACCACTGTTAATAAATAGGGGAGATACCAATCTTCCTCTGGACATACAGTTTTTATTATTATTTGCTTCTATGAGTGTGCTGCGTTGCGAAAATATGACTGCCATTTTTTTTGCAAAGTACTGTATATATATATATATATATATATATATATATATATATATATATATATATATATATATATATATATATATATATATATATATATATATATATATATATATATATATATATATATATATATATATATACACACAAGGGGATTGACATAAGTCTTGAGCCTGACCATGAAGGACATGTCATAGAGAGCTGAAATTTTGTATAGTGTTTATTCCTTTTCAGTATAGCCACTGTCTGATATGACACACTTCTGCCATCTCTGCTTGACCTTGAAAAGACCTTGGGAGTAGAACACCCTATTTTTCAAACTAAACCAGTCATCACATGCCAGAATAACCTCTTCATCGCTGTCAAAATGATTTCCTTTTAGCTGTTTTTTAAGATTTTGGAATAGAAAAAAGTCTGATGGAGCCAAATCTGGAGAATATGGTGGGTGTGGAAGAATTTCAATATTCAAATCGTTGGCTGCTAGCTGCACAAGCCGTGCTTTGTGAGAGGGCGCGTTGTCTTGAAGCAAAGTAAGATTTTGAGTGCGCGTTATCCCTCATTTCCTGGTCACAACCTTTCTTAGTTTTGTGAGAAGATCTGCATAGTACTGTCCATTAACTGTGTTGCCACGAGGCAGATAATCTATCAAAAGGACATCTTTGCCGTCCCAAAAAAAGTCAGCTTCACTTTTCCTGCAGACTTCTGCGCCCTCGGCTTGACAGGTGTTGGGGAGCCCGGGGTTTTCCATTGCATGCTGGCAATTTTGGATTCGGGGTCATAATGGTGAACCCAAGTCTCATCTACTGTCACCATGGTCTCCAAAAAAATTTTGACCGACACTTTTTGAGCAACTGTTGACAGCAATTTACCATCGTTTGCTTCTGTTCACGTGTCAACAGTCGCGGAACCCAGCATGCACACACTTTTCTCATGTTCAGTCTGTTGTGTAAAATTCTATAAACTGTTCTTTCATTTAGTTTTACTGTACTAGCTATCTCCACAATTGTCATTTTTCGATCCTGGTCAATGATTTTCTTCACTCTTGTTGCATTTTCATCGTTGCACTCTGAGGCTGGTCTACCAAATCTTGGCAGATCAGCAACATTTGAGCGGCCGCACTTAAACTGTTGACACCAGTTTTTTACCGAAGTATATGAAGGACAAGAATCACGAAACACTGGTTCCATCTCCCTGTGTATTTCTGTAGGTGTTTTTCCCTGAAACATCAGAAATTTTATCACAGCTCTGGCCTCCTTCTTTTCCATTGTTTTGTCAAATCTTTGGAGCAGCAGATCCGGTCAATAGGGTACATTGCGCCGTGCACCGTAGCGGGAAAACCCATTGAAGAAACAAACGCGTACTTTACACATTCAGTGCAAAAATGACGAACTTTAAATGTGCCAAGTTTCATCTTCCTCCTGTGACTCCTTCATGGTCAGGCCCAAGACTTATGTCAATCCCCTTGTATATATATATATATATCTATATATATATATATCTATATATATATATATATATATATATATATATATATATATATATATATATATATAGATAGATATAGATATATATATAGAGAGAGAGAGAGAGAGTAGAGAGAGAGAGAGAAATAGAGAGAGGGTAATATATAATATATAAAAATTATGTAATAATAAAAAATTATATAATTTAATTATATAATAAAATTATAATAAAATCTCCGGTCCAAAATATGTAATTCGATTTTGTTAAAACTATCTGTACATTGTCGCATTTTTCATGACAACAAAAACTGATGTGATCATCTGGATCAAGTAAAACTGTTAGTGTCTGCATCAGTCATTCACCAGTTTCCACATTTCAAACTAGGTAAATAGTTCAATTCGAAGGGAGTATGTTTTGCTAAGTGTTGCAATTCTAACGGAATATTTGTTGCCAAATAGTGGAATTCTAACGGAATATAACATTTAACGGAGTATGTGTTAAATATTCACGCTACTGATTCTATTCAACAAACCGGTAAGTAAACTAGTTTTCTTCTTTTTGTTTTGTTAGTTGAAATACAAAGAATAGTACAAATATGTGCTACTGTATTTGCATCTAATTTTATTTCAAATTATTAGTTAACCTAAACGAAAATGGAAATTGGGTCTCAAACTCGCGATTGGATCCATTTTCCTGCAATACAGGTACAGCCGAAAATGGCGGCCAAATTTTAGTTCGCGTTACTCTCTATACATCAAGGGGCTCTAGTCACTGCTGATCTCCACTGTGGTCGGCCATTTATCTGTCGTATTGTATCTGTCGCTTCCTTTTAATTCTGTCAGATTTCCTCAGTGTATGTGCCACCCATTTTCTGCGTTTTTTTTTTTTCTCATCTTTTGTTACACTGATACCTGTCTGTTGATATTTTCTTGTTATCAGTTCCACACTAGAGATCTTGTCATACAATTTCAATCCTTCTGTTCTACGCTAGCCCCCATTTATAACTATATGTAACTTTTTGGTGGTTGGTTTTGCCGTTGTCTATGTTTCAGAGCCATACAATAGGACAGTCTAGACATCTGAGTTGAAGACTGAGATTAATTAGACAAAAAGTTGCACGCTGGAGAGCTAGACAGAGACAAGAAACTCTGGAACGACTGTGAAGAGAACCTCATAATCACCTCCCTGCTTAGATTGACAACTGGAATGAAGGCGATGCTGTGTTGCATTACTGTGGAACTATTCTTGAGTTTTGCCAACCCAAAAACTTCTTGAAAGAATGTTTTGCAGATCGGGAATGCGACTTCTTTTTTTCACAAGGGAAATATCCGCAAAGAAGGAAGGGCTGTTGATTATCCACCCTATATGTGAGACTGCATAAATACTAGTAATATGAACAACAGACATTTCATAATTCACGGTTAAATAGATCATCATCATTTTATTTTTCGCTTCTTATGGAGCATCGCCACCATTCGAACTGATACTCCTTTCATAAGTCTAAAGAAAACAATTGTGCTGAGTCAGGATGTGGGTGCTGCACCAGTTATCACTGTCGATAACTATGATTTTGCAGTGGTGCACCACTTCACATACCTGAGGTCCAGCATCAAATGACAAACTCTCACTGGACACAGAAACTGACAGCCGCATTGGTGTCGTGAAACATTCTAAATCCACATATATAAATTAAAAGGTAAATGTAAAGCCTAACAAATAAATTCAATAAAAGGAAAGAAGAATGGTAAAGAACAGTGCTGTCACAATGACTGTACTCGAAATTCCCCTTGTTTTCTACTTCGTCTGCAAATTGTAACGTTTCCACGTTAATAACACTAGTCAACAACCAAAATGTACCAGAAATGAAAATAGCTGATCTTAACTAATTTTGGTGTGCTGAAAACGAAAATGACATTAAAAAATGTTGATTGGCTCTAGTTTTCAAGATATATGCTACTAGTTTATTTAATTACGGTCAATTTATATATATGACGCAACTGTTGTGGGCGATTGCATAATTTTTTTCTAATGATCAATAAAAATGTAACTAGAAGTTGATGATGCAATCCTACCTATGATTACATCACCTTTGTGTATAAATATCTTATCTCTGATAAAATTTTGCCATTAGTTAGTGCATTTGTCCTTATCAAAAGTATCGAAGTTAGAAATGCCTAGGACATGTGTGAACAGTGCTAATAATTTCTGTGATATATGTGGTGAGGTGACATTTCTATCACAAAAACAAAATATAACTAAAGTGATTAAGAAGGCGTACAGTTTGTATTTTGGCTGCAGAATAGGAGATCAAGATAAGAGCTGGGCGCCACACATATGCTGCAATACATGTGCAGCACATCTTAAACTGTGGATGACTGGCAAAAGGCAAGCTATGCCTTTTGCAGTCCCAATGATTTGGAGAGAGCCCCCTGATCATCTCAACAACTGTTACTTTTGCATGGTCCCTCCAATTGGAAAAGGCATATCAAAGAAGAAAAAATGGACTCTGAAATATCCAAACATCCCCTCTGCAATACGTCCGATACCACATGGCGATGACCTACCAGTTCCCAAAGTGCCAGAATCATTTTCAGCTGCTTCCACTGATGAAGAAGCGGACATTGGTGGTCCTGAACCATCAACCTCAAGCGACCCAGATTTTGAGCAAACTACATCCACTAAACCACACTTAATAACCAAAGGTGAACTGAATGATCTTGTAATAGATCTGAATTTACCGAAGAACAAGGCGGAGCTTTTGGGTTCCAGATTGCAACAGTGGAATCTCCTGGCAGAAGATGTTACAATTTCTGTGTATAGGAACTGCCAGAAGCCGCTTATTACATTCTTTTTTCAAAGAGGGTGACCTTTCTGGTCACGCAGTTCATATGAAAGAAACTTATGAAAACATTAAGCAGCTTTTGAAGTGTATAAACTAGGATCATCATCATTGGTCACTTTGCTGTGACTTAAAAGTGGTCGCTCTTTTGCTTGGACTACAGGGTGGATACACCAAGTACTGTTGCTTTCTATGTGAGTGGGATAGCCGTGCACCAAGTGACCATTACATCAGAAGACATTGGCCAATCAGGCAGTCATTGCAGCCTGGCGGTAAGAACGTTGAGAACCCAGCACTTGTCGACACCAGCAAGATTTTGTTGCCACCCTTGCACATTAAGCTGGGTCTCATGAAAAACTTTGTCAAGGCAATGGAGAAAACAGATGAGGCTTTCAAATATCTCATCAGAAAATGTCCAAGACTGAGTGAAGCTAAAATAAGAGAGGGAGTATTTGTTGGTCCGCAAATTCGAAAACTTCTTCATGATGACGAGTTTCTTTGCGTGTTGCATGGCAAGGAAAAAGCAGCATGGCTAGCATTTAAGTCAGTGGTGGACAATTTTCTTGGAAACAACACATCTGATAATTACAATGAAATTGTAGAAAATCTCCTTCTGAAGTATAAGAGTCTTGGCTGCAACATGTCTTTGAAAATTCATTTTCTGGATTCTCATCTGGATTTCTTTACGTCAAACTGTTTACGTCAAACTGTGGAGCGGTCAGTGATGAGCATGGTGAACGATTTCACCAGGACATTGCTGCTATGGAGACAAGGTATCAAGGCAATTTTAGCCCTTCAATGCTTGCTGTCCCCGTTTTCCAGACTTGTGCAAATAGTGGTTCTAATAGTTGTTGCCCTACAAGACGCCACTAGGCGTGATGGTCACTGACTGCTTTGACGGTCGGCGGCTAAGGATCAAAGAAGAAGGGTTCAAATGTGCCTTTTTAAAACATGATATGTGAACTTTAAATAATGTTTTTATTTTTTCTATCATTTTATGTTGAAATATCAATTAATTGAGAATGTAACCACAATTTTTTATAATGCTAAAGTAGAAAGACTAGCTGTTCACCCCAGAGAATTAAACAAGCATACATTATTTGTATTACTGTAATGTAAATTCATCATTTAAAAAAAAACCAGAGCCAATTGGTGAATTTCATTATGATATTTGAAATCAGCATGTCAAAATCAATAAGAAATGGTATATTTAATTTCTGGTACAAAAAACTTTTGAAAATTTGTTGACTAGTGTTAATTATTATAATAAAGCCTATAGCAGCATACACGCGTTTCCACAACACAATAAAACGTGTACTGCATTTCTAAGAAAAACCTTGAGATAGGCACACCGCGTAATGACCTAAATTAATACTAACATTAATTACACTACGTTAACACAAACGGATAGACAGATGAACTTAGGATAGAAAGAAGGGAGGGCTGAAAGCAGGAACGCATGCAACACTAAACACGAGTCTCGTGATATTAATGCCACCCCCAACAAGCGTAAGGCCCGAAGCAATACTTTTTTTCAGATGGACAGTGATAAAAAACACTACCCATACGAGAGTTAGGTTTAAAAACCTGAAAAATTCTTATTGGGAAACATGACATTATACTGGTTTACGTTTGAAAGCCTGACAGTATCCAAACACCACATCGATCGAAGTGAACGGGAGGTAGAAGAAAATGCATATTTTGAACGCCACCTCCTGGCTCCATTAAAATTATATATTTGGGTTCCTTAGGACTTGATGACAAAGAATATGTTAAACGTTACGCAAATAGTCTAGGAATTAACAAATTATAGCCAAAATAAAATAATGGTGCTGTCAGACAACACCAAAATCAGAATTACGCAGTGGCAGATTTTTAAACCACCATTGTACGGGAAATAGGTCCCCATGTTAAATCCTATTTGATTGGATAGACATAAATGTAAGGCTAAACACGATTAGTCGGACTATAAATACTATTTTTCGTTGTTAGGGGAGACGGATGGAAGGGTACTTTTTTTCAAACGCTTGGGTAAACATGGCACGATTGGTTAGACCCGCCAATATAGTCACTTAGAAGCGTCAGTTCAGCACCACATTTTCAATTAAACTTTCTAAAGCAACAGTGCGTTGAGATTCAGCTTATATTTGTCTAAATAAAAGCCTGAGACAGAGGCGGATCGGAATTTGTGCCATAATTTGTGCCATTATTCATCGCTAGTCAACGTTTCTGTGTAATATTTCCATGAATTGTGGTAAGCTTGATATATTCCATATCTTTTTAATGAAAATTGAATGTAAATTGATAAATTATGTCTGTATATGTGTGTGGTTCAGTAGAAAACATGAGGCCAAGCCTAGATATTGTTCCAACCTGAACCAAACTTGTCGGAGAGGAGTTTAACTGCCTAGGCCTACATGGAATTACCAAATAGTACACTGACACCTATCTTATTGTATAGAAGGACGTACAGCTGAAATTGCAGAGGCGTAGTAACCTTTAGGGAGGAGAATACTGGTGTAAAATGTTTCAGATGAAGATAGCAGTTGGCCTACCGCTCTGAACTCAGTGTTTGTTATGTATTGTGCTCAGTGTAGAAATAGAGTATAAATTAGTTCTGAAGTAGGAGGTACAACCTTCTTGTTTCAGGGACTGTGGTCCTAAAGTTATTGAGCAGCACCTGGTCAGAGCTTTGCTGAATCTAGAGGCTGACAGCATACTCCTGGGTCCAGATAGTGACCAGTGAGGAGTCTCCAGAACACAGGGGAGAAATCGAGCAGAGAAGTCTTTTCCTGCCGCCATCACGAAAGTTAAGCCTATGTGGCCAGAGGAGCTCAACATTATGTGTCCCCCACTCAAATTGACATTATAGTAAAACAGAGGGGAAATACATTGTTTAAATTGATAGGAACTGTGAACTTTTCCCCCTACTATTTCCAAGATAAACAAACACTTGAAGTCATGATGACAAATAACAACATAGCTTGAAAAACAAAACCAGTATTACCTCATAGTACTACTATAAAACTGACACACATAGGATAATACTAATAAAATATGTCACTACAAGGTTCATATTTAAAAATTATGTACATATAAATTGTGATTACATATGATAGTGATTCCTGGTTCACTGTGTGGTTGAATCAGGATATCTATTAGTGAAAGTACTTAATACATATATATTTGAAACTTTACCATTGACTCATTTAAGATAGTCTTATAAAGTGTTATATGTGTGTGAGTGTCACAGTGGTGTACAGTGTTGTGAAATAAAATTAAATTGTTTATCTGTCTGTTGTTGTTGTGACTTACACTTCATCATTTACAAAACCGTAGACATTCAACGTAGTCATCACAATATTCCAGAATAATTCTGACTGAGGTATAAATATGTGGTAGCAAGTAAGGTCATCTGTAATACACCACACTTATTAGATACAGATACCTTCACAGCTGATCTCAGTCAGTACACTAAGTCGCCTATAAATATTTATAATATCCCACTTTACCACAATTGGCAAAGCTGCAGCTACCTTTGCCCGCCTCACATCGCGTGTTACGGGAAACTCCAAACTCACATTGAAGACCAAAGCTGCGGTATATGACGCCTGCGTCACCAGCACACTTCTATATGGTAGCCTAGCATGGACAACCTATGCTTAGCAAGAAAGAAGGCTCAATACCTTCCATCTACGGTGTCCACACCACATCCTCGGCATTTCGTGGAAAGGTAAAGTGACACATGTCGAGGTGTTGTCACGTGCTGGGCTTCAAAGCATGCATACACTGCTCAGACAGCGCAGACTATGCTGGCTTGGCCATGTCCGCCACATGGAAGATGATCGCATTAATCCAGCAACCTGAGAGGATGAAGCTGCCGATCACACAAATTGGCGATGCTATCGTCACTTCAGATTGGGCAACAGATCCTGAGATATTATAGGCAAGAATGGCTAAACCTGTGGGCTTCCTCCCAGACAGGGCGTCCATTCTTCATACATCAAGCTAAACCAAACCCTCAAGATCCAGTTAAACAACTGAAAAGAAGAGATCAGAGTCTAATTTTCCAGCTGAGAACAGGCCATGCACCTGTCAATAAACATTTAAATAGAATAGACCCACTACGTGAACCAAACTGTAGGCACTGCCACCACCATGAGGAATCAGTTGAACACCTACTGTTACAGTGCCCAAGACTAACTGACCTGCGACACCAGCTACTCCCATCGCACCCAACCATCCACAATATACTCTACACATCACCACAACAACTGAGGAAGACTTGCACCTTTGTCAGAGAGGCAATGGGCTGTCAAGAGCTACCTGCTCACAGCTAAAGGGATTATAACATCATCATTACTTACCCATTGCTTTTCACAGATTATGAGGAAACGACATTAAACTTCCAAAATGTCTGAACGAACAAACACTTTCAGGTATGCCTCATCACAAGCCAAATTTTAAAGTCTGGTCTATCGCGATGCTTATCAGAAATCTTAATCCGAAAAACAGACTGCTTAAATGGAACTAGATTGATTGCGAAGATATTACATCTACATTTCACTGATGCTGAGATCTTATCTAGAAGCAACTGGAGAGCTTTTCATCCTGAGAATTGATTAGCTCCCACTGAAACCATCTTGCCATTTACTTTGAAGAGAGACAGTTTTCTATATCTTAGGTTTTGTTATCACAATCAACCGATCAGAGTTTTAATATAGTTGGCGTTTTCCTACTGGGATCAGTTTTCGTTCATGAACAACTTTACGGAGCAGTTTTCCGTTTCAGAAATGAAAACGAGAGTAAAATCTTCGTAACTAATACAAATGTCATCTCTGAAGCAGATTGGCGAAATATTCGCCACGTGTATACTTCAGGATGAAATCAATTTCTATTTTCTAAATTGTTATCTCTTCACTCCTATCCAGCGAATTAATATGTAACAAATATTTTATTACATAAAGTTCTATGTCACATTAACTTGACAACGCAACGTTAGATCCTCTTTGTTCTACATATAATTTTATTGCGAGCAACTGTTACTTGTAACTGTGACATAATGTGTGCGCTCTTTTCTCCTCTCCGGTGTAGCGAGAGGACAGATATAATGATGGTGATATTATCCTGGACAAATAGATGTATCAGATGATACCAGGATAGTGCCAAATAAGAGACTGGTCTTACAAGAAATACCCCATTCTCTGAACAGAGTAATGGTGTATCGACATCAGAGATATAGTCAAGCTATATAATTTCCTAGATGAGATGGTCATGTGCTATCTAGATTCCTATGGGCTCCTCTCCAGACTAACCTTAGACAATGAGTCTGCTAGGGGTAATTAACTACACAACAAGAACGTTAAACCAAATTTAAATAATTCACTGAAGACTCTGGGTACAATTTATAATTTATTTATATACAAGATCTTTTCTTCTTTGTTATTTTTTAATTTTCAAATAAAATGAAATTCAATTGATTGCAAAATAAATTATGGGTCACTTTCATATATACATAACACATTTACAGTTAATGTCTTAAAACTAATATAGTTCCTATTCACTGTTTTCTTGCTTCCTGATAGAATTTGTATCTATTTTTGTGCTTTCTTGTATAGATGAATATAGTGTTACTTTATGACTCATATGATTGTCAAATGTCTTCTATATACACCACAGTGTTTTCATCATCCCATAGTTTATTCGTTGGTGGGTTTATAGTTATATATGGTATTTGAAAGTTGAAGTAGCCCAAAACTGTGCTACGTATCTGAAACAAAGTACTTCCTAGGCCTCGTACAGCAGTATGATTGGATAGAACCCCACCAGAGTTAATACTGGCAAAAGCTCTGACAAACTTGAACATCTATTTGCTGACTTGGTCACTTTAGGTTTTGTATGACACTCAGGGCAGGATATAACCTAAAACAAAATATACAACCTACGTAGCATCATTGTCTCCTTAGCCAGTCAGGAGGTATAATGAGACAGTTCAGACAAGCTTTGGTTAATCACAAGAGACATAGTAAGTCATGAATAACAGTTCTAGCACAATAGTTCAGTAATTCACTTGTTACAGTTTTGTCCATGATTTGTTTCTATAAAATCATATAGGCCTTATGGTAATCATTGTGTCATATATCAAATAATACAGAAAATCAATCTGTCATAGTCATTCCTTCTTCCAGTTTGGATAGTCCTTTCCAGCAAGCATAATATCTTTAAAACGCTTTCCACAACCAACTAACTCAATCCATTCGTTCTACTGATTTAATACAATTAAACTAAACCAACACACTTTGGGTTTTCCTCCAGAAATAACGCAGTGTGATTCTACACATTCCTAATTAACCATAAGTACACCTTGTTAATATATTTACACACACACACACACACACACACACACACACACACACACTATATATATATATATATATATATATATATATATATATATATATATATATATATAATTAACATCTCGCTTACCCTCAATCACAGACAGGCTTTCAATGGTTACACAGTCTGCTCAATCTTCTGCAGATGGCAACGGAGGGGATATAAATGCTGTGCTCTGTGTCTGTAGTTTGAATTAGGCGGCGAGTGTGTCTGTGTCTTTCGTTCTCTCCCCTTATATAGTGGACTTTCGGATGTACGAAATGACAACTAGCCCAAAGTACGTTTGCAAGCAACCAAAATCGTGTAGGCAGGGTAAGGTGTGCTTAGATAACAAATCTAAAATAATTCTGGAATCCTTATTTCTGCACCGATTTCCTCCATTTTAGGCTTATTTTACTCATATGAATAAGGTCTATCACTATAGATCTCCACTTTATCCTATAGTTTATCCGACTATTCACCAGAGCTGCCGAAACAGGGAAAAAACACAACATGGTTCATGCTCCACTGTCTTCTATTCATAATAACTTCGGCTCTACAGCATATCCAGTGAATCTATTGCTATTTGCCTAAGGCTAATGATCCCTAATATCGAATTGGGTCCTTCTTTAACCAGGCACTCCATGATTATTTGCACACTGCCTTCCGAAATATCATCAACATCTACACTTTTATTTCCTCCATGTCTAGCGTATCTTCCGACACTATTTATACAAAGCTGGCGTTTCATTCGTCAGTTACATCCACGGGGTTTGCGCGGTGATAAATTTTGAATGATGCCGAGATATGATTCAGACTTCATTACATTCGGCAGTATTGAACTACATTTTTTGTGCGTACTGAATTAGGTGAATTATTCTGTTGTTAGCACTCTCTTTTACTCTACCGTCTTTGTTCACATTTCACGCTTCGATGCATGACAGGGCCAGACAAATGTATCACCCATCCCTGAGAGATTAATGAGTCTCTAAAACTTCATAATGCCACATTGACTCTAAGTAAATGCGAGCACGAAGTGTTTGCTAAGATTGCTAATTACTTCCGACTCGACAGGAAAAATGTAAGAAGTCTTAACGTAAACGTTTCCAAGAATTGTCAGATGTAGCAACTCCATATACGGAGGATGACTGTCTGAAATTTTCAAACGCATGAATCACACAGAATACTGCACGAGGAATAAATTGTTTAATATGAACTTTAAATGTATTGACTTGCTTCTGAGGCGCCAATAAACAACCGTCCTGATTGGGAGTTTGTCAGGAAACGCCAGGTGGAAGCGTGGGCCGGGAACTTACGATACAACATGGGAAGAGTTTTACTTACGGCACTGCATTGCTAAAATCGTCAAAGTAGACAGCTCGGACCTTGCCACAGAAAAAAATAGAGTCAGGATTCTTAATTTTTAGGAGCGGAAAAACGTACTAGAACATCTTTTATCCACTAGAAAAGAAAACTCGCCAACATTAATACGTAACCGGACTCCCACATAAACTACTCACAAGTCACAAGAGGAATTATAGAATACGAAATAATATCCCAGACGTGTGTTCGAGGCATCTGTGTTAAGGTGCAAAGTTTATTTACCTGAGCAAGACGTCTAAGATTTGCTTAGTTACTAGGTTGGTGGTACGGACTAGAGAGACCATTTGAGGTTCTACCCCCGTTACCAGCTATACTTGTCTATGGTTCAAAGCTTGAGATCGACACGTGAAACCTACATACTACGGGTAGTGAAGATCCCTGCCTTGACCGGAAGCGGTTACCTCCAGAATCCTTTGGAGACGTGCCCTTGCCACAGAGACTAAGTAACGGAACCAGCAGCACCAACGTTTCAGCAATTTGGAAGCTAAGTTATAAGTTTAGCAGGCCACCTCAAAAGACTATATTTTCATCTCCGAAACAGAGATCTATGATGAACCATAATTTCTCATTGTTACCATTTCATATTTATTTACATTTGTTTCAAAGTAAATGAGCATTAGATTTGTATATGTTGATTTTGACATATTCATAGTTGAATTAATCATTACAGAGAGAAAGGCATATATATGATCCAGAACCTCTAGTATATATTCATTGTATATACATATCTATATCGAGCTAGTAAAACCAATTTCGCTGAATTAAATCAGCTGAGGGCTTGAACGAGCAAATCATTTACATCCATCTTCACAAAAGGCGGCGGGTCAGATACAAAGTTAACGTGCTAAGACTCATTCAACATTGTTCTTGACTTCTGAAATATCTTGTGAAAACTACCTCGAGGTAGAAGCATCATATCCTTCTATCTATACAAAGTTTCCGGGCTAAGACTCATTCAACATTGTTCTTGACTTCTAAATTATCTTGTGGATACTACCTCGAGGTAGAAGCATCATTATCCTTCTATCTACAAATCTGCCAAGAGTAATCATGTGCGAAGGTAGACACCTTTGAAGAAAAATTAAAAAAAACTTGTCAAATGGTAGTTATTGCTCATTGTTTTGATATTTGTTTCATGCATATAATAATAATAATAATAATAAATTCTTTAAGCGCCAAACACGGCGCATAAGGCAGAAACCACATTAGACGCCACTCCTCTTTTATTAGGTTTTGGCCACTGTTAGATCACTACTACAGAGCAAGATGAGGCAACCTGTGACTGTAACATCCGTTTATTGGCCATTTTAGATTTTATTTTGTTTTTGGGAATGAAAAATTAAAAAAAACTTTTCAAATGGTAGTTATCTCACAGCTCACTGAGATAACACTTGAATTAAACAGACGAAGCTTGGTATGTATATTCAATGATCGTAATTTCCAAATGTTAGATAATCTATTGAAGGCGCTAGCTGCCAAAGCAATTCTAGTATGGATTTCTCATGCATATCCAATGGATAAAATACGGGGATATTAAAATTTAAAATAGAAAGTGACATTTCAATCACCTTGCAATATACAAGAAATGAAACAAACATTAAGTTCAAAGAATCATTGAATGTTACCCACAACATAAACATTAAGAACATTCACAATTAATAAAACTAAAGCTAGCGTGAAATTTGCCATTTTTCTGCATAAGAAATTATAGAAATTTTAGTTGGATTTATGAAATTACTGCACTCGCAATTGTCATCTTCAATAAGAGATCTCAATGTTGAATTATCCAAGTATAGAAAATGACTACTCAAACAGCCAAGACTATCCGAATGTTCACAATAATTGTGAAATCTAGGCAGGTTCAATATTAGAAGACTTTATTTCATTGTCTGAATTCCATTTCTCAGTTACAGCGATTTAATACAACTCCAAGTGTTCTAGCATGTACTGAACAAGAAATACAACGTCAGTGTTTGTACAACGATAACTTATTGGATGATGTCAACATATAAATGAATGTATAACTTCGCATTGGTCTTTCTTACGACATTCTAGTTGTTCAGCGACCACTCTGCCCTTTGTTCTTGCCGAGAAGCCCTGTCCTGATTTCTGAGTACTGTCTACAGATTCACCAGGGTGTACAATGAGTTCATCATACGCAGCATGATCATTTACCAGTTGATTAATTTCCATGTCTAAGATCGGAGCATTGATGGAGTTATCCGTGTACAATGAAACTGGTCCTCAAAACCAAAACAAAATAATTTCCAGCTCTGCTGAAAATAGAGAAATATGCAGCTATTTGCAGCCCTAAGTTGGCTGTATGAAACTGCGTTAACGAAGGCAGCTATTGTGTTGAACTCTCAAGTCAATGCTTCGGACGGTCAAAAATAAATGGCTACGACCTAAACGCTGAAAATACTTAGAAGCCTCAAGCCTGCTTGAACTGATATGGATATACTGTCGTGATCAAGCAAAGGATAAGCAGCAATGCGAGAGCTGTCAGACTAGCCTCAAGAGCAGCAAAGGGAGGGATATTAGGATATGGATAAGGGGGAGATACTAAGAATAATTAACGATCGCCTGTTAGAGAACGATACTACAGTAGATAAAGCAATCAACAAGGCTAAATTTGCTGGAAGTTGGCATCAAACGTAAGACTAGCAGGGATGGGTCAGGCGTGTATACAACAATCGCGTTTTAGGAACAATCAGAATTCACACCCTTCCACATTTGCCGAGGTAGACTTAGAAAGCTGTTGGTTACCCAGAGTGCAAAGATGTCGATTCTGAACAATACTAGCAATAACCCGTCAAACTTGACGGGTTTTTAATTATAAGTACATTCTTAGTGTTTTTGGTTTCTTTCCATTATACAGTGTAATCAAACTGTTCATGAACACCGTCATTTGAACGCTTGTCTTTGTTGATTGTAACTATTTTCTGGAGAGTATATATAATGGAAACAATACAATTTTTCAACACGGTTGCATTCCTCAGCTGTGACCAACGTACACAGGGCGAGAAATATGTTATCTTAGATTCAATTTAAAAGTTCTTTGATGACAACATTTCGTGTGATAGTGCGTGGATTGTTTTCAAAGAGTGTTCCCTGATAATAAGTGGTTTTAACAAAAACTTTCAAGTTTTCATGATTTGCACATCGGGTGAGGGCTCATGCACACCAATTTTTACGCACTTTTTCTTTGTCGAGCGCTACTAATTTCGTAAAAAAATAAAAAAAACCCCCCCCCAAAAAAAAAAACCAATGTATTTGTTTTATATAACACCCACGTCGCGCAAGTTGCACACAGTGCGTTGCGGACTTTTTTTCTGGCGCGAGTTACTATTTTGAGTGTGACCGACCGACGTAACATTGTGGTGAAATTACAGTGATGCAACGTTAAAATTCCTCCAATTATAAAGATAATAGGTAAAATAACATGTAGAGATAAAATTATACGTAAGATACGATGATACATTCTTGCCTACGCCAGCGTTTTCTAGCGCCATTGATAACCAACTAGTTAGAACATGCAGACTAAACGGTTTACCCTTTTAGACGGGAGGGAAACGGAGATAAAAGAAAAAAATATGACGGTCGGAAAACGTGTTTGAATCTAAATGCTAAAAAGACGCAATTTGTAGTTTTAAAGAAAAAAAAATTACGCCACTAGTTGACACAATGTAAGGAATTGGTAGAAAAACGACCTTAGCTCTTGTTAGAAACAGTCGTATCTTGGACGTTTTACGGTAATTGGTTGTTTTGTTTGAATATAGCGGCAAACGCCGTGGACGAAGGTTCAAAAACTAATTTCAAAACTAACCTTGAGAAAAGTAGGTTTTTCTTTAATAATAAAGTTAGGAGAATAAAAACTAGCTAGTTTGATAGCCCATCTTAATCTGACAAATAATATACTTTTAATTACACAGACGGACAGATAACACGGAAGATATTGACGAAAGACTTTATTGTTCAATACAGACTAGCGAACAGTTTTTTGTGCATATTTTCACTAAAGTTACATTTTGGCGTCCTTGAGCCTAAAAATGCAAAAATCAAACTGCAGGTGGACAAGGGGCAAAGTAGGAGGATAGTAGCTAAAAATAACTTAGCATAGAAATCGTATAAGTAAGTGGGGCAGGTTTATGTAGTTTTTTCTTGTAGTTAGTCCAAAAAACAAGTGAAATTTTGGGAAAACCCAAGTTGAGACAGACGGATCGACAGAAAATACTACACACTAGACTGAGATTGGACTGAAATTGGACTTTTAGTTTGAATATTTGAAAAAGGTAGAGGGAAAGTCCGCTGATTGGACAAAAGCATTTATATTATTGATAGAGAGACGCACGCTTGTGCCATTTTTAAAAGACTGTCCTTAAACACAGTTCGTTACTGCTAAATGAGTGTTTTCCAGAAGATATTATATAATATCAGTGGGACGCCATACTATAGCCAGCAGCTCAGCTGAGTTTTGCTAGTACAACGTAACTGTGTTTTCACATTTTGAATTGTGGTAAGGAGAAAAATTCAGTAACCCTTTTATTTAATATTTAATATTTTGAGTGATTGATACTGCTATATCATGAAAAATGATTACGACAAGTGAGTGCTTATTCTAGGTCCCCAGCGTCAGCCAGGGCCTAGAGACAAACACATAATAATAAAAAGCATATCAAAGACTATAGAAGACAGATCTATATTTGAGATCAGTGGGAACATAACACCCACCTTATTGGATGGGAGAGGAAACTATTGAACATATTTCGGATGCAATGCAGTCTTTGGAAACTGGTACTATTTGATACCACCTGGGTGAGATGTGCTGAGTTGGTCAGAGAGATCTGACCCAATCTTTGTAAGTTCTGTTTGTTTTGTTGTGTGTGTAAAATTGGTGCATTAAGCAGTGTGTGACACATGGCACAAATTTTGGTTTCAGAGTTTCTGGTCTGGCACTACGCTAGTGCCAGATGCTTTTGTAGAAGTACAAGAGTGGATGCAGAAGCAGCCTAACATTTTACTCCAGCTAATGGGAGGAGTGGGCTACTAGAATTCTGTACTGCATCGTCACAGGCCAGATAAGTGAATACCTGGCCTGCTGTAGATTCATCAAACTGGTTCCACAAATAAAAAAATAAACCAAAATCGTGTTGATAAAAACTGTACTGCAGGTCTATATTTCAAAGAAATGAACATTGTAAAAACAGAGATTGGGCATGATGACACCACCCCAACTAAACATCCAGTGCTAGTTCTTCCAAAGACTCTGTAATCAATATTAATATCAACCAATGTAACCATATATTTATGTATAAAATTTTCATTTGATTGTTCAATATATATGCACCTTTATTGATAAATACATATTATTTCATACGTCCTGACCAGAAGAAACATTTGGTTCAGGACTAAATAAATTTAAAAGATTGTCAAATTTAAATTCTAAAGACAGTGTTAGTTGATTTTATCATAGAGATTATTATTCTTAGTATTAGACTTAGTATTTACATGTGTGTGTCTGTATATTTAATTACCTACACATCACAATTCAGTACCCTAGACATTTAACGTTGCTAACATACATCATAGGAGAATAGGTCTGTTTGAGGTCATAAGTGGTAGCAGAAAGGCCTTCTGTAACTCACATAAACTGTTATCATCAGGAGCCTTCACAGCTGACCTCATCCAGGACACTAGGTAACATAACAACCACGCAATAACATCAAAAACCACTACAATATTGGGGGCTCGTCCGGGATTTGAACCCTCTCCCACTATAAATATTGGGTAGCTCCTGTCCCGGGATTTAGGTTTATCAAAGATATTAGGGTCTCCTGGTCTTGGAATTAAACTAGTGGGGACAGAGTTGTATAAAATTAAAAGTGGAAAATAAAAGTTGATGAATCTTCACAGCCTGTGGTAATTAATTAAGTAATTAATATATTACCTTAGTAATTATATTTTTGGAATTTACATTGGTTATTGTTAAATTGTGTGATTTAGTATGGCAGATCTAGCAAAATTTAGATCGGCTGCTGTGCTGACGGCGAAGGAGATGAACATGGATATTCAGGTATTAATTCAGTATGTAACTTCAGAATGTGACAAGTATATTGAAAGGGAAGATAGGAGGTTAGCTGAAGAGAAGAGGGTACAAATTGAGGCTGATAAAGAACTTAAGAGGCTGCAGATTGAGGCTGACAAGGAGGCTAGGGCATTGGAGGCAGAAGATAAGAGATTGACTGCCGAAAGAGAGGAAAAGAGATTGACTGCCGAAAGGGAAGCAGAAGATAGAAGATTGCAAAGGGAGCACGAATTACGACTAAGGGAGCTGGAATTACAAGGCTATGCTCCTGAAAATGGTGCCAGCCCCTTTCCATCAGATGCCACGCCTAGTCAGGGAGCCTCAACCTCAGCTATGGGGTTTCATTTAGACCATTTTGTTGAGAAAGACGATGACATCGAAGGGTACCTCAGTAGATTTTAACTATTGGCTACTACGTATGGGTTAGAGAGAGAGGTGGAGTCTTAAGTTATCCCAGGGGCTTAGAGGTACTTCTTATGAAGTCTTTGCTAAGATGAATAGAGACGACCAAGACAATTATGACATGCTAAAGCAGGCTTTGTTATTGAGATATGAAAAGAATGGTGAATTTTATCGTAAGAAGTTTAGAAATGCCAAACTTTTGTCTGGGGAGAGATACCACCAATTCTCTGCCAGACTGGAAACCTATTTGGAGAAATGGACTGCTCTGGGGAAGACCCAAGATCTCAAAGAGATGATCATGATCGAGCAATTAAGAGAGGCCATGGATCCAGACCTGAGAAAATTTCTCATGGAACAAGGTGCAGAGAGGTTGGGGGAGGTTTTGAATGTCGCTGAAAGATATCAGGCAGCCCAGGCAGAGGTAAGTGGCACTAAAAAGAAGCATATAGAAAATTTTAAAGCTCCACAGCACTTTAGTAAATTTGATACGAGAGAACAAGGTAATAAAGGTAGGACAAACTTTGATAGGCCAAGAAATGATTATCGTGATAGAAACTCACAGTTCAATGACCAAAAGTATAATGAAAGAAAACCGTTTAACCAAGGAAAGAGATGGTGCAAATGGTGTAAGAAAGACAACCATAACACCGAATTTTGTAAAAGGAAACCTTCAAACATTGCTGCAATGAAATCGGGGAACCAGAGATTAAAGGTTAATCCTAATGGACAGCAGGAACCTTATCACCCCCCAGTTTGTGAGGATGTTATTTGTAATGGGCTCACCATAAGGTGCCTATATGATACAGATTTGGATTATGATTCAGTTGTGAAGTCTAGCCTAGTGGACCCAAGTCAGTATACCACAGAAACAGTGGAAATACAAGGGGCGACTAAGGACATACCACTCATGACACTTCCCATCGCAAGGATAACGGTGAAAACTCGCTATGTAGAAAGAGAAATCAGAGCAGCAGTGATAGATGAACCAATCTACCCTCTGATATTGGGGTGTAGATACGTCTTCTTGGGGAATCCCGAGAGACCTGTGATCATGGCGACAGTGCAGACCAGGTCACAGAAAAAGGAGGAAGAAAGTGAACCTATAAATGCTCATCCAGAAGAGATGAGGAAGGCGCAGGCTGAGGATAGGACACTCAAGCCATGTTTTAAAAAATTGCCCAAATGCCACACTCCTCCAAGCAAGGGAGAGTATTTTATGAAGGACAAATTGCTATACAGGAAGACAGGAACTAGATCCACTGGTTACGGACAGTTGGTTCTTCCCAAGGTATATAGGGCAAATTTAATAAGGAGCTTACATGTTGGAAAAGATGGTGATCATGAGAAAATAGGTACCATCTGCCAAAAGGTTGCTCGAAAATACTATTGGCCCGACGTAAATGTCGATATTGAGAACTTTGTAGAAGCATGTGGCGTATTTCATGAGGGAACACCCACAAAGGGAAAAATGAGCAGGACCTAGAAACGCCACGGGGCAAACTTAGGCCTGGAAGGAAAAATACTTATAATAAAGTAGACAAAGTGGAATGGGAGCCCCCTTTTCACACCCAGTCTTCACTTGATTGTATTAACATGGCCACTATGCGACGAGTACAAAGAGTAATTTTACCCCAGAATAAGCTGACAATCCCTCGGTCAGAATTATATAAACTGGAGGAAACTAAAAGAGAGAGAAGATCTCTCATAAGTAATCTAAAGTGGGGAGACAAACCCAAGAAAAAAAATGGTAGTGGTCGATTTGTGAGTGATGATTCTAGGAAGAAAAGTCCTCACTATAAGGCTTCTAATGGAAAGGACCCGACGGGTGCCATGAAAAATAAGTATGAAAATTTAAAAGTCCATATGTAAACCTTATTAAGGACCTGGACAGATGAGAAAGCAGAAGAGACTGTTACCTCATCATATCAATAGGTGAACGAGCTGACCACTCGTCTGAAAGCTGGATGGAAACTGGCAAATGATAATTTGAGACAAGCCAGGAAGAAACATGCAGCATATTTTAATAGGAAAGCAAAGGACAGAGAATTAGCTGTGGGAGAGAAAGTGCTTCTTCTACTACCCGGCAGCCAGAATAAGTTGCAAATTGGATGGCAAGGTCCATATACGGTTCTAGAGAAGGTATCTAGAACAAACTATAAAATTGACAAAAAGGGGAAGGAAAAGATATATCATGTGCACCTTTTAAAGAAGTATCTGGACAGACCCATCCAGGAAAGCACCCCCTTACTGACCTTGGCTATCGCAACTAAAATGAAAAAGGAACCACTCACCTCACATGAATACCCATTACATCCCTGTGAGACAGCAGCACAGGTAAAAGTCAGTAAGCACCTGACTAAAAATCAGAGGGAGAGAGTTCAACAGGTTCTGGAGGAACATACAGATGTATTAACAGATAAACCAGGACATACAAATTTGCTACAGTATGACATGAAGCTGGTAGACTCAAACCCAATCTGTATGAGAGCCTATTCTGTTCCGTTTGCTAAGGAGAATGCATTGAAAGAGGAAATAGATTATTTGTTGAAAGAAGGGATTATTTCTCACGGTAAATCTTCGTTTAACTCCAGTGTAGTTTTGTTGAGGAAACCGTCTGGGGAACATAGACTGTGCATAGATTACAGGAAACTGAATGCTGTCACAGAAGGACAAGTGGATCCATTACCGGACACAAAACAGTTATTTGCCAGATTGAACAAAGCAAAATACTTTTCGAAGGTGGATCTTAGCAAAGGCTATTACCAGATTCCAGTGAAGCCTGAAGTTAGACCTTATTTAGCTTTTAGCACCTCGGAAGGACATTACGAATTCAACATGCTACCATTCGGACTGAAAAATGCTCCGAGTGTATTTTCTAGGATGATGCGCAAATTGTTGGATCCCCTGAATAATCCATGTATCACAAATTTCATGGATGATATTCTCGTCGCCACAGAAACATTTGAAGAACACATTAACTCTCTGAATATGTTATTTGATAGGCTTAGGGAAGCGAACTTAACTGCTAGACCAACAAAATGTTGTATTGGATGCAAAGAGTTGGAATTCTTGGGACATACTGTATATCAGGGTACCATGACCCCTGATCCCAAGAACTTGGAAAAACTGCAGAGAGCACCTAGGCCACAAACAAAAAAAGATGTGCGATCATTCGTGTCGTTATGTGGGTTTTACCAAAAATGTATCAAAAATTTTAACTGTATATGTGCTCCTCTGACTGATCTGACTCGCAAGGGAAATCCAGATAAAATTATTTGGTCAGCGCAATGTGAATTGGCATTTCAAGAGTTAAAGGAAAAACTCACTAGCAAGCCTATTCTCAAATTGCCTGATTTGACTCAGGACTTTGTGGTGAGAACAGATGCAAGCAATGTAGGCCTGGGGGCGGCTCTGTTGCAAAGGTCCTCTTCACCCAATGGGGAACTGAACCCAGTCGCTTATGCAAGCCGCAAGTTGAACAAAGCGGAGCAAGGATATTCCACAAGCGAAAAAGAATGTTTAGCGTTAATCTGGGCAATAAAAAAGTTCCAAATCTATCTGTATGGTAGGACTTTTGTGGTCCAGACAGATCACCAGCCTCTAGTGTTCTTATCTCAGGCCAAGCATGAAAATGCAAGATTGTTAAGATGGTTTTTATTGTTGCAACCTTATCAGTTTAATATTGAATATATCCTGGGGTCACAGAATGTCGGTGCAGATTTCCTCAGTAGGCACCCCTGTGATCAAAATTAGAATAGTTGGCATGCGGGAAGAGTTAATTTTATCTATGTGTATCACTGGTTTTGGAACTTGCATTAGTGCATGTTCTCAGGTGGGGAGATGTGTGGTGAAATTACAGTGATGCAACGTTAAAATTCCTCCAATTATAAAGATAATAGGTAAAATAACATGTAGGGATAAAATTATACGTAAGATACAATGATACATTCTCGCCTACGCCAGCGTTTTCTAGCGCCATTGATAACCAACTAGTTAGAACATGCAGACTAAACGGTTTACCCTTTTAGACGGGAGGGAAACGGAGATAAAAGAAAAAAATATGACGGTCGGAAAACGTGTTTGAATCTAAATGCTAAAAAGACGCAATTTGTAGTTTTAAAGAAAAAAAAATTACGCCACTAGTTGACACAATGTAAGGAATTGGTAGAAAAACGACCTTAGCTCTTGTTAGAAACAGTCGTATCTTGGACGTTTTACAGTAATTGGTTGTTTTGTTTGAATATAGCGGCAAACGCCGTGGACGAAGGTTCAAAAACTAATTTCAAAACTAACCTTGAGAAAAGTAGGTTTTTCTTTAATAATAAAGTTAGGAGAATAAAAACTAGCTAGTTTGATAGCCAATCTTAATCTGACAAATAATATACTTTTAATTACACAGACGGACAGATAACACGGAAGATATTGACGAAAGACTGTATTGTTCAATACAGACTAGCGAACAGTTTTTTGTGCATATTTTCACTAAAGTTACATTTTGGCGTCCTTGAGCCTAAAAATGCAAAAATCAAACTGCAGTTGGACAAGGGGCAAAGTAGGAGGATAGTAGCTAAAAATAACTTAGCATAGAAATCGTATAAGTAAGTGGGGCAGGTTTGTGTAGTTTTTTCTTGTAGTTAGTCCAAAAAACAAGTGTAATTTTGGGAAAACCCAAGTTGAGACAGACGGATCGACAGAAAGTACTACACACTAGACTGAGATTGGACTGAAACTGGACTTTTAGTTTGAATATTTGAAAAAGGTAGAGGGAAAGTCCGCTGATTGGACAAAAGCATTTATATTATTGATAGAGAGACGCACGCTTGAGCCATTTTTAAAAGACTGTCCTTAAACACAGTTCGTTACTGCTAAATGAGTGTTTTCCAGAAGATATTATATAATATCAGTGGGACGCCATACTATAGCCAGCAGCTCAGCTGAGTTTTGCTAGTACAACGTAACTGTGTTTTCACATTTTGAATTGTGGTAAGGAGAAAAATTCAGTAACCCTTTTATTTAATATTTAATATTTTGAGTGATTGATACTGCCATATCATGAAAAATGATTACGACAAGTGAGTGCGTATTCTAGGTCCCCAGCGACAGCCAGGCCCTAGAGACAAACACATAATAATAAAAAGCATATCAAAGACTATAGAAGACAGATCTATATTTGAGATCAGTGGGAACATAACACCCACCTTAGTGGATGGAAGAGGAAACTATTGAACATATTTCGGATGCAATGCAGTCTTTGGAAACTGGTACTATTTGATACCACCTGGGTGAGATGTGCTGAGTTGGTCAGAGAGATCTGACCCAATCTTTGTAAGTTCTGTTTGTTTTGTTGTGTGTGTAAAATTGGTGCATTAAGCAGTGTGTGACACATGGCACAAATTTTGGTTTCAGAGTTTCTGGTCTGGCACTACGCTAGTGCCAGATGCTTTTGTAGAAGTACAAGAGTGGATGCAGAAGCAGCCTAACATTTTACTCCAGCTAATGGGAGGAGTGGGCTACTAGAATTCTGTACTGCATCGTCACAGCCAGATAAGTGAATACCTGGCCTGCTGTAGATTCATCACACTGGTTCCATAAATAAAAAAATAAACCAAAATCGTGTTGATAAAAACTGTACTGCAGGTCTATATTTCAAAGAAATGAACATTGTAAAAACAGAGATTGGGCATGATGACACCACCCCAACTAAACATCCAGTGCTAGTTCTTGCAAAGACTCTGTAATCAATATTAATATCAACCAATGTAACCATATATTTATGTATAAAATTTTATTTGATTGTTCAATATTTATGCACCTTTATTGATAAATACATATTATTTCATACGTCCTGACCAGAAGAAACATTTGGTTCAGGACTAAATAAATTTAAAAGATTGTCAAATTTAAATTCTAAAGACAGTGTTAGTTGATTTTATCATAGAGATTATTATTCTTAGAATTAGACTTAGTATTTACATGTGTGTGTCTGTATATTTAATTACCTACACATCACAATTCAGTACCCTAGACATTTAACGTAGCTAACATACATCATAGGAGAATAGGTCTATTTGAGGTCATAAGTGGTAGCAGAAAGGCCTTCTGTAACTCACATAAACTGTTATCATCAGGAGCCTTCACAGCTGACCTCATCCAGGACACTAGGTAACATAACAACCACGCAATAACATAAAAAACCACTACAAACATATATCGTATCTGGTAATTATGTTTAGGGGGGGGTGGGGGGGGGGGGCGTGGGGGGGGGGGGGGGGGGGGGGGGGGGGGGGGGGGGGGGGGGGGGGGGTGAAGGGGGGGGGTGGGGAGGGAGGGGGGGGGGGGGGGGGGGGGGGGGGGGGGAAAGAATTAACAAAAAACATGCCACATTAATGAACAGAAGTCATTAATGTTAATTTTAAAATTGCAGTTCATTTCTTTTCAATATTGCGCGATTCAATTTGCCACATGCAAGTTCTTTGTGCACAAACCCTTCTTATGTGCAGGTTTTGCAGACGTATACAAATTATTGCTATAAATGTAGAAGGAAACGTATTTATACTTCTTGAGCTCCCCAAGGAGCATAGTCCTTTAACAAATTTATGCAAAAAAAATGCAAAGATTTCCGGTCCCATTTCGTGCCATCAGCTTAACATTTTTCCACGTCTTCTTCATCCCCTTTATGACTGTCTCTAGTTTATTTTCGTGACAGAATGGGACGACCCCTCTCTATCTCTGTGTCATTCCCGGCAGTAATCGGTGCATTTGTGGGTACTGATTTTATTTCGTGCTTTCAATTGTCACACATTTCTTTCGTTCGTTCTATACTATGTAGCAGATAGTTTTATATTTTCAAGTATTCTTTTACTACTGTGTGTATAGTGTGTCTTGTATGTTATCTGACACTTCTTGCGGATGATTAAACACCTCACATTTGCAAGGAGAGGTAAAGATAATATTACGAGAGGCCTGGTTGGTTAAAAATTCCCTTGTACCACAGCTTGACCACTACGGATTAACACGTACATCACCCAGCGCTATATGCCTGATCACTGGAAAAGATGGTGCGCGCAATCACTAAAGCTTGGAATTCGGGGAGACAACTGATGACAGACACATATAAGGGATTACTTTCTGATAAAGTAATGAATTGTACTTTTGGAACACGTTCTCCATATGAGGTTAACGACATGTTCGAAGGCATCGTATGGTCTTATTGCCATATATGGTAATATGTGACCGTTTTCTGTACGCACCTTATTTTTACATGGAAAATAT
Source organism: Oreohelix idahoensis (assembly GCA_024509875.1). Lineage (NCBI taxonomy): Eukaryota > Metazoa > Mollusca > Gastropoda > Stylommatophora > Oreohelicidae > Oreohelix > Oreohelix idahoensis. The sequence continues at coordinate 195,895 of JAMPIV010006083.1, forward strand.
TTTGAAAGTATCACACCCGACCCGCTTGTTTGAAAATGATTGGAGCGTTCACTTAACTCCTTAAGCAAACAGATGCATGGGAGGACCGGAATATAACCTGACACGTTTTCAGTTTTAGTTCACTGTTAAGATCGCTTGCCAACATACCAGACCTTGATAGAGTGAAGCCTAGAATTCAGAATTCCTTCTTAACATTCCAGACACCTTTTATTGGCGATTTTTCTACGGACTTTCATAGCCCAGGAAATCCTCTTTCATATTAAATAAGGAAACCAGGACTGAGAAACTGAAGGACCACACACGATCTATCAGAGAGGGAACATTAACTAACGACACCCCAGACGGGTGTAAAGGGCCGATTCAAGTCTATTATATTCGTCTGAGCAAAAAGTCTGTGAGCCAGGGATTGGCGTAAAGTTGTCATTTTACATTCTATATTTTATATACTAACATGTGAAAATAACCATATATATATAATATAAATATATGTGTATATTACCCTGTGAAGTTTAATGTATGAAAATTGCTAGTGGATGTCCAAGTCATTTGAGGCTGGCAACCTCAGCGCACAGAATGATGATTCATGAACCACCACTGCACGGCTGGTGATTGTTTTATTGCTAGTTTCTTAAATAGAACTAAAAGCAGAAAGTAGTCTCAAGTTCCATACCGAGCAGGGAGGGAAAGATGAAAGAAATGATGTACATTTTAATTATAATGCTTACAATTTCAAAGCAGTGTAAATGTCTATATAAGCATATTCACTTTAAAATTAATGTAAGTTTTCAAGCTTGAAACAAGTGTAAATGTCTACGTGAAAATATTCATTTTAAAATTAATGGAAGTTTCAAACTTTTCAATGTGTGTAAACATAAATGAAAACATATTCAATTTATATTGTGAACACTTTTCAATCAGTGGAGATGTAAATGTAAACAGACTCTATCTGTATTATTAACCTTGTCATTTAAATGTAATGTCAAGCTAAAGCTTTTCTGTTTAAATGTAAAGAAAGTTTTATCCCAAGGGATTAAATTTAAATCTCATTGAGGGTAAATTCTGAGATAAAATGTGATGGTAGAATAGAAGAAGGGGGCACATAACTATGTGTCGAAAAACGCCATACTCAGAAGAGCATTTGTCCTCTATTCTATTACCACCAGTTTATTGGTGGGTACCAGCAGAAAGTACTATCTCTTGCATCCAAGTGAAGGTAGCCAAGTCCCCACCCCCCCCCCATCCCCATCCCCCCCCTTGTGTGAGACGCCATCATAAGAGATAAGCAGACGCAGACCAGCTTGCTCGTCAACTACTCCCATCCCATCGTTCCCCCCTAGGAACATTGCGGCTCAGAAGTAGACTGACTTTGGAGACCAGCGTCGAGCTGAGAGCAGTGTACAGCGAGAACCCGTTGACGTGCGGGAAGCATCGAACTTAACCCGCGACGAGCAAGCCTGTAAAAGAGAACCCATCGGCGGGAGCAGAAACTATTTGGCAGCTAAGTGAAAAATATACGCTGCCAAAGTGAATTTTTTCCATCATTTCTACTATAAATCAAAACTATTCAATTTATTTTCCAACAGTTAAAACCTAAAGTGATTATTAAATTTTGGTTATTTGTAATGTTACAAATTTAACTTCGATTTAATCATTTTAAAATTACTGCATATTTGTCACAGTCAATTTTACTTACACACACTCTAAACAGAGCTATACCAGAATAATAAGAATTCCACTGAGTAAATCGGGGGGGGGCTTCAACGAGAAGAAATTAATAAGTGCTTAATTCCTTCACAAACGTTGTCGGCAGATTCTAGATAATTTAACGTGCACACCAAAGCATCACGCATTGTTTTCGCATATCGAATCGCTTGCCGATAACTCCTTATGTAGTTAGAAAGTGTCCATTTGCCATTCTATCTTACATCTCCTGCCAAGGAGTAATCTGTGTGCGAAGGTCAGATTACTTGGATGCCCTATTTAGATTCTCTTGAAGTTTTGGCCACTGTGTTTGACCACTACTGCCCCTAAGCAAGGGGTAGGCAAAAATACCGTCACAATTTCTCCATGTGATTCTTTGGTCTCTCTCTTACTAATTTATAAACCTTGGGCCAAAAAAAAATAATTCCCCCACTATATCTGTTCGTGTGCTGCTTTATTATCATCGTTCGTGAACACTTCATTTTGATTTCTTGTCTGTGGTGTGCCGAGTCATAAGGTGGGGGGAGTTTCAATAAATAATGACGACTGATTGTTGTTTATGAGAAATTTTATCTTCATAGTATTATACCTATTAATCTTTTTCTTTTGAGTTTTGGAGAAGTGGAGTAAACAAATATTTAAAGCCGCCCCTTTTGCCGCCACTTCAAAAAA